>BHFT01000226.1:2968-65270 GCA_004320025.1 Laticauda laticaudata | reverse complement strand
GCAAATTTTTGCCCCTTTTGAGAGCGGATAACAATGGATGGAACATTTTTCTCGTTCGCTGTGTCCTTTTTACAAACATTTTGCATCTGTTGGCCAGTGTGACAGGGCCTTAATCCACAGTGAACCAACAAAATACATAGAGTACAAAATAGAGAGTCCTAAGGAAATTGGGAAAAGAAAAAGAGCTAACCTCATTGGAGAGGAAGCACATGCAACCACAAGATTCCTCCACACCCAAATTCTATGGACTCCCCAAAATACACAAGAATGGGATCTCCTTATGCCCAGTTATGCTCTACCCAGAACACTGAATTACAAATTAGTAAAAACTCTGCAGAGAAAACTCAGACACCTGGTTAATGACTCAACTCACTCAATAAACTCCCCAGAACAATTTCTTCAACTCATTAAGTACATAAAAATCAACAAGGAAGAAATCATGGTCTCCTTTGATGTCTCTGCACATTTCATCTCAATTGACATTGATTTGGTTAAACAAACCATATGTCACCTATTCACCAAAGCCATACCCACAAAGGTGACTTCACACAAACACTCTATGTCCATAGAAACCATAATGAAACTTCTGGATCTATACATGCTTCAAATTCAATGGGAAAATCTGTAAGCAAGACCAAGGCACTCTTGTCATGCCCTTGTCCAAGTCTGAATCTAGGGGGAAGATGAACTGTAACAAGAACTGCCAGACATTGAGGGGACAGCTCCATTGGCCTTGGAGGGAACTTGGGAAAGCAGAATCAGTCCAGGCAAGGGTTTTCTGAAGTAGTAAGGCCTGAAGGCAGGGGTGAACAGAGGCAGAAAGAACATGAGGGACAGAGCTCAAGCAAGAAGCCAGGACTATTCCCTCCTGATCTGAGGGCTCAGGAGTGGAGAGGAGGCGTGATCAGCACAGATGGAGCATCTACAGGTGATGAGAATGCCCTGCCCATCTTTGTAAGGCATACCGGGGGAATGAGATTTAAGGAGACACTGTGGGGAGGAACATTTGTTGGGAACAAATGCTTTTTCTTAAGTATAATGTTTTTTTTTCTTGTTTTTTACAAACATTGTTGTATGAACAGTGTGGCACCAGAGTGTCCTACATTTTAAAACAAATATGACAATATTCTTCATATTTAATACAGTTGACAATCTTATAAAATTTAATATTAATACACATATTTTGTAAAATTGTACTTTCATTCTTTGATTATCATTCAGTATATTATTTTTGTGTCAATTTCATATTCTAAATAGCCCTCTTTTTACTACGAGTAAAATATTATTAATCATATTTGTAGTGTTTAACAGACTTTTATAATTCTAATAATAATTCATAAATTTATATTGAGTTATAATCTTCCATTATTTATCCCCTTTCTGATTTTTAATTATGCCACTATTATATTTAAAAAATATTCCCTTTCTAATCACATTTTACAACTTAATAAAAATAAAATAATATTGTGTTAGGTTACTGCCACTTTAAAGATAGTTCTGAGTCTCTCTTTTTCTGAATCTTCTTTTTTGGGGTTGCACTTTAACTAAAAAGGATTCTTCTCACCCAGTTCCAGACACTGTTCATTGACTCTGCTCCAGCACTCTTCTTGGATGTTAAGCTGTCTCTTCTCCTTACCATGGCATACAGGGCAGAGAAAGTCCTGGGGTTCCACAGAGGAGTTGCATTCTCCCCTGGAACCTTGCAGGATGCCCCTCCTTTGCTTCACTACCCCTCCAAGGCAGCTTTGGCCTCTTCTGGAGCCCATGAATAAGGAGAAGCTACCTCAGCGATGGAGAGCTCCATTCCCTTGAGACTGGTATTGCCGTGATGTCATTTCCTCCTCTGAACAAATGCTGAGTTTCTGAAGTGTGCATACCAATGCTTGAACTGGCCAAGAGTCCTTGCATTTCAGTGGACATTCTGGACTAATTACCTGGATCTTTTGTTCCTTGAACTCCTTGATTTCCCAATACCTTTGGATTTATTTCTGACCAGCTTTGGTGCAGACAGCGCTGGGCTGGATTAATTTCAGCCAGAAGTTGCTTGAGGTTTATGTGGGGTTTTGTTATCATTCTGCACAAGACTTGCTAGAAATGTGGGAGCATTTGGGGAACTTTGAAGCAATAAAGGGTGGTTTGAACTTCCAGGTGTTTGTGTGATCTTGTACTGTGCCCTGGGTCATCACAACCCTGATGGAATCATCCATATCAGGCCTAAAAGCAGAAGCAATGACTCAAATCCATAGCCTTATTTACCATCTAACCAAAATTTTGGACATGCTACATTGGCAATAATTTCATCATCATCAAATGTTACCAAATTGAAGAAAAACACTACCTACTCAATAATATATTCCCCGGAATAAAATTCATAGGCTAAAAGGAAACAGACAAAAGAATCCCATTCCTTGACTTTGACATAAGAAGACTAGACCAGTGGTCACCAACCAGTGGGCTGGGGACCACTGGTGGTCTGTGAGAAAATTTCAGTGGTCCGCAGAGAAATGCAAAGCACCTCCAAAGCATCCCCCAAAGCAATTAATCCAGGCTGCACGGGAACACAAGCCTTCACCATCCACATGGCCCACGGGAACACAAGGCTTGCATTGCTTACATTGTGAACAACACAAGGTAGTGAGGGGAGTGGAAAAGGGTTGAGGGGGGAACTTGCCCCACTCACCCCACGCACTCGCCTGGCCACTGGGCTGCTTCTTTCTGCTTCTGCTTTTGGCTACATGCAAGGAAAGCAGCAAAGATCTTTCTTTCTCTCCCCCAAACTCAACCAGAAATGAGTCTTTGGGACCCTGCAAGGCATCCTGTTCCAAGAGGCTGTGCTAGCGTGACAAGTCTCACAAAGACTCATTTCTGGCGGAATTTGGGGAAGAGAATGAAAGACTTCTGCTGCTTCTGCTGTTTTCCTTGCATGAAGCCAAAAGTCTCTCTCTCTCTCTTTCTCTTTCTCTCTCTCTCTCTCTCTCTCTCCCTCTCTCTCTCTCTCTCTCTCTCTCTCTCTCACACACACACACACTCCTCCTGAGAACAGAGCTGGAGATGGTATCCTGCAATCCCAAATAAAGAATTATCGATCGGTAGGAAAATTGGATGGGGAATTTTCCTGCAGACTTTTTTGGGATTTTCCCAGAGGTTTTGAGAATCAAAATTATGAGTTTGATGGTCCCCGAGGTCCAAAGGTTGGCGATCCCTGGACTAGACAGTGGAGAATTGGAAACCCATGTCCTTCACAAATCAACTCACATGGACCAGATCCTCAGCTCTGCAAGCAACTACCTCACCGCACACAAAAGAAGTTGCATCCTGACCTTCAAAAGGTCCAAGACACACTGCAATACCACAGCACTAAGAAAAGTAGAAGCGAAACAGCTGCTTGCCATACACAAAAGTGGTGTCAGAAATGATGATCAGAATTTTCCAACCTCTAGGAATAACAATAGTCCACAAAACCACAGCCATACTACACCAGTAATTATCCAGAAACAAAGACAAGTTGCAGAAGGATGAAAGAAACAATATAATTTACAAAATCAACCTTAACAATTGCAAACAATTCTAAGTGGAATAAACATGTCAATTGAAAACCATAAACAACAGCTGACAGTCAATTGATGTGTTCCCAAATCCCTATTTGATATCCACACTGACATCAAATGCACCAATTAAATTGGAGCTATACAAGAATCATCAGCCACAACCTGCCATGTTTGTGAGTTTATTGAAGCCAAGCACTCCACAAGCAATTCCATCAACACATGGACCTACAACCAGTCTATGAACGCTTGAGAATTCAAATCAGTCACACAACCAACAAGGAACAACACCAACCTTCAGCCAATCCACACAACTCCCCAAACAGCATTTCACCTTTCAATCACCCTCACCTGATGTGATCTACCCATCACAAGACCCTTACTTGGTGTGACTCTCATCACAATCCCTACTGACCACACAAAGTCCTTATTAGCAGAAGAACACCAACACTGATGTTCCCTATATTCAACTGAAGGTGATACATAGCCTGGTAATGCTATAATAAATTCAGAACCAAACCACAATCTTAAAGAATGAACCTCTAACCTCAAATCAAAAAGTTTCTGGGAAATTGGTAAGATTATGAGGAAATTAACTTATATTGTAAACTTCAGATTGGCACGAAATGAAATGTTTTGTATGTTTATTTATTGTACTGAAATTGTAGAAAATTGTACTCAGTATTCAAATGTCCCTCAGTATTATTATTTATTATATTTGTTGTAAATAAAATAATTATTTATTAATGCTAATAATAACTATTCACTTGTAATTTCTAGCATCATGAAAACATTCCCTTTGATGAGAAAAAATACATTTCTCATCACTTTTAGATGCTGCTACAAAATGTTAAGCATGAATAAATTCCTTCTTTTTCCTTTAAATTCTTCTGAGAAATTGAAAAGGTAGAGTAGGGCATAGTTGGAGATCTGCAATCACTGTTTAATTTACAAATAATTCATCTAAGCACTTTGTGTCTATTTTTCATTGCAACTAATCAGGAAAGGTATCAAGCAAATTGGATTTGATTCATTTTGCTTGGAAGGGAGAGAAGACATATATTTAAATGTCTTGATTAGCCCATTAGAAAAAATATCAATACAATTTATAATTGTAATTAGATGAATCAGATGGCCCTGGCTTTTTGTACAAAAAAAGTATATTCTTAGTATTTTCTTTAAAACCTCTAGTACAAAATATTTAGCATAAAATGTAGAAAAATTAAAATAATAATAGAATATTTGAAAATAATTGTTTTTCAAAAATCATTATGATACTGAAGTAATAAAAGATACATACATTTTATCTTCTGATCTGCAGATATTTCAGATTTTAAAATCCATCATTGTCAACCTGCAAGATATTTTTGTTAATTCTTGAAGTTTCACACATGTAGTTTGACCAAGCCTGATCATTTATTTATTAATGTACACACAAATGTATTTCATATCCACAAAAAATGCTGTGCTTCTTGTCCAGGGTCCTGGCAACTGCCTGAAGTGTGCTCATGTAAAAGATGGTCCACATTGTGTTAAATCATGTCCTGCTGGCATTTTGGGAGAAAATGATACCTTAGTCTGGAAATATCCAGATGAAAATTTAGTATGTCAATTATGTCATCCGAATTGTGTTCGTGGGTAAGTGATATTTTTTTAAATTGAAACTTAATGGAAAGGATAACATAAAATTACAATTTATAAAAAAATTCAATTTATGAACAAAATGCAACCTTAACTTAATCAATGCACAATCAAACATAAATACAACTGATCCTATAATTTATCTCTTTATATTTTTTATGGTTTAAAATATTTTTAGTTTGGTATATAAAGTTTTATTCCAGAGAACAAATATCAACTTTAATAAGGAAATTTAATCAATACATGAGTAAAAGCATTATTGTAATTTTGCCCAATATTGCCATTCTCTTCTGATTTAAGCCTTCTTCTAATACCTATACTGATACTTTTCAGAAGTCCAAAAGGTATTGTGATTATTTTCTTTAGCTATTTAAATTCTTCATTTTATAAAGGCGTATAACTACATGGCTCTAGAGCTGTATATGGCTCTTTAGGCCCTCTGCTCAGTTCCCTGTCCCATCACTGGCTGGCCCTGACTCTCACCCTCCCCTCCCTCACCTGGCCTGAGAAGGTAAGAGTGACGATGGGAGATGGAGAAGCAGCCAGGGCTGATTCTCTGGTGCCTCACTCTTGCTGGAGCTTCTTCTGGCCCTTGTTGGTGCTGGGTCTGCCTCTATCACTTGGGGAGATGGACAACCTGCTCTCGCCCCGAGACACTGGCCCAACCTGGCTGCGACCGATGCTGGCCTCACTAACACGAGGCCTGGCAGGATGAGAATGGGATCCAGGAGGAGTGGACATTGGAAAGGGCCTGCAGCGCCCAGCCATGGCTTTAAGAAGCTCAGGGCAGCAGGAAAAGGGGCTGGCCCCACCGAACCTCACCCACCCACCCCGGGAGTCAGGCTCGGAGAAAGCCAGAACAGCCTCACCAAAGATGCTCACCCATCATCCTGTTTCCCCCCACTCTCTATGTCTGTGTCTGTCTGTATGTGTGTATCTGTCTGCTTCTCTCTCTCTCTCTCTCTCTTTGTGTCTCTCTTTCTGTCTCTCTCCCCACCCCTCTCTCATAAAGCTGAGGCTGGGCCAAGCCAGCAAGCTCTCCTTGGGGCTCTTCACTACTCCTTTTATTTCATTTTTTGGGAAATCCTGCTTGGCTGAGGAATGAGNCTCCTTTTATTTCATTTTTTGGGAAATCCTGGCTGGCTGAGGAATGAGCACCAGCCACAGCAGAGACTTCCCTTTGGGCAACCCCCTGACTGGCTATAGTGGGAGGGTGCGCACACGTGGAGAGAAACTCAAGCAAATGTCTGGGGTCTCCCAAAGTGCAGCAGACATGTGTGGGGTGGGCAGCCACTCACATAAGGAGGGTCTCTCGACATGTGTGCACTCTCCCAGGCCCACTACAGCCATCCAGGGGATTGCAAGAGAAGGAAGGGGAAAGGAAGTGGAGGAGGGTCGCCCAAAGGGAAGCCTTCGCTATGGATGGTGTTCATTCCTCAACTAGCCCTCAGCCAGTCTACAGGGATTAAATCCTATTGATTTTATACTGGTAATTCTAATTTGGTATCAGTAATGACAGTATTCCACAAGAAAAAATCCTAGTTTTTCCTTAAATTTAAGGAAACATTTAAACATTTAAGCTACTGTAAACTCTCAGTTTAATCAACCTTGACTTAGTGGATTTCAGATACAAGGGACAAATTATTCATTCACATTTAGTGGATAAATGTCCATTAAATTAAAGTTTTATGATAAATGGTGCCACTGTTTTCAGTTGTGGAATAACAAATTGGTACAAAAGCATATGTTCAGATTTAGTGAACTCTGCATGATTTGTTTTATTGAAGTTGTACAGCATTCCATAGATACTGTTTTATGGAACTGTGATATTTTGAAGGAGCAAACAAGTATATGAAATGAAATATATCATAGCCACATGTGCTGAATTTATAATTTATAATATACTGATTATCACATTTATCCAGAATAAAACAGCAAGTTATAGGTCAGTTATAAAATCACATACTGTATTTTTCAGATAAGATGCTGCCTCTGCCTCTGCTTCTGCTTCTGCTTCTGCCTCTGCCTCTGCCTCCCAGCAATTTGCCTTCTTGAAGCAAACAGTCTGATCAGCTTCAACAGAGCCTGATTTAGCACAAACAGCTGATTGTTGGTTGGATGTACCTCCCGATGATCAGCTGTTTCAGGCTGCAGGGATTGCCATTATCTATTGCCACCTCCGTGTACCCCATTTTTGGCCTCTACATCCCATTTTTGTCCTCTACGTGCCCTGTTTTTGGACTCCATGTGCCCCAGGTGGATCAGAACGAGCCAAAAATGAGGCATGTGAAAGCCAAAAACAGGGTGCGTAGAGGCCAAAAATGGGATGTTGAGGTCAAAAATTGGGCTTACGAAAGTGGCAATAGGCAATGGCAATCCTTGCAGGCTGAAAGAGCTGATTGTCAGGAGGCAATTAGCTGCTTGTGCTAAATCAGGCTGTGCTGAAGTTGATCTGGCTTGCTGCAAGGAGGCAAATTGCTAGGAGGCAGAGGCCAAAGGGTAGAGGGCTGTGGGTGGCCTGGACTTTGGCAACATTCACTGTGTAAGACGCACAGAAATTTCCACCCACTTGGGGGGAGAGTGCGTCTTATACACCAAAAAATAGGGTAAACTATATTCTCTTTGATATCAAGTATGTCTTTAAACTGAGTGAGTTCTTGGTCAGTGTAAATAATAGTCCTGCCAACATATACCCAACAATGTATTATTATTGAGAAATCCTATGTGAAAACAAACATGACTTCCTTGAAACATCACACTAGTCATATAGGATTTTTTGTGTGTGTGAACATTAACCATACATGATCTAAGTAAACATAATCACAAGGATCCTGGTTATAAGAACAATGTGCTGCTAGGAATAGTCTCTAGGAATGTTATACAGATTTGGACCCTACACGTATAAACATGCTACACACATGGAAATTATTTCTTCAAAAGTGACAGTAATGTGATTAGGATATCATGAATGTAAAACATCTCGATGTAATTAAATGTATTGCCATATTTTTAAAAGCAATGTAATCACATAAGATAACACAAAATAGGTTCATGTTCCAAAGTTATAGTTATAAGAGTGATCCTCAATGAAATATGATTGAATAAACTGATGGAAAACTTGGAATGAGAGATTATTAAAGTAATTCAATTTACAAAGATTAATTCACAATTCAATATATAAAATATTTTACTTAGGATAATTTGATCACTCTTCAAGATGATGGTGTAGCTATTATTTTCCAATATAAAATAATCATTGGTTAATAGTTTTGATGGTTTGCTTTGTCATAATGATGCTGCAATGTATTAGGTAGTACAATCGCTCCTTTTTTGTCATTGCAGTTGCCAGTAATAAGCCAGAGAGAGATAATGTTACACTTAACATTGATTATTATATGTATACTGATAGGGATTTGCCACAGAGATGGGAAAGCTTTAAGATAGATTAGGACTGTTGTCTAGACTGGAAAGTAAAAAACATTTCAGAAAAGGGAGCAGCAAACTACTTTGGTACTATTGCCAAAACAAAACAAAACAAAACACAAAGATGTGTCCACAATCCCCAGGAATAAAGTTTGAACTAAAAGACAGTATTACTTTGCTTGTTTTGGGGCATAAGCAAGCCAGTCTGTAAGGACCTGCCCAAGCTGGTCCTCCAGGAAAGCAAAATTCTTGGCTCCATTGAGTTGAATCAAAACAACTTTTATTGGGACAAAGTGGTTGCAGTAAAGCCAGATGAAATCTGAAGATCCCACACAAAGTACAAACAATTCTTCCATTTCCCCAAACCCAACCTGCCTGACCAGTCCACTGGCAACCAATGTGATGCCACAATGATGTTTTCAGAATGCTGAAGTGCTAGGCAGGTAACAGGTCACTTACAGGGCAGGACTGCCTTGCAACCAGGCTGTAACTGGCTGGGAGAGTCTGCTTTGTCTCCAAAGACAATCCCCCTTCCTAATTCCCAAGAGGTTTCAGCAAAAGAGAAACCATGCAAAAAAATGCCAGCAAGCCTTCCCTACCCCCAACAGAATGGCAGCACACAATGGTATATCTGATATGCTGTCCACCTAAACAGCCACATTAATCCTGTAGAACAAAACAAAATAAAAAGGGAGAGAAGGTTAAAACAGAAAAAAATATTTAGGATATTATCAACATATTGATTATGAAAGCACTTTACACATTTAGGATCCCTAACATGGTGCTAGTCAACTCATTCAATTTGGGCTTCTGCGAAATCCTTCCAAGCTGCTAAATATTGAAGGTTCCCCCTAAGTTTACAGGAATCTAAAATATCTCTTTTATGACTGGCTTAGGAAGCTTAGATATGTAGGGAAGGTGACTTCAGAGGGGGAGCTTATTAAGATGATGCTTCCCCCCTGCTGGACCTCTTCAAATGGAGAGAGGAAATCAGGAACCTGGGAGACTGATCAAGACCCAAGTAGTATATAGGTGTCAGAAAGTTAGAAGACTGGGAAGGAAGAACCAAGAGGATAACTCTCCCCCAAGGCAGCTGTGGAGGCCGAGATAGGAGCGACAGCCAGAGCAGGAAGAGCTCAAGGGAAACTGAAGAATTGCTTTGTGCTTTGCGTGGGACCTTTAGATTTCACGTAACCTGGCCCAGCTTGTCCCACAGGAAAGCAAAACTCTTTATTCCATTGAGTTGAATTGAAAGAACTTTTACTGATAGAAAGTGGTTACACTAAAGTCACATGGAATCTGAAGGTCCCATGCAAAGCACAAAACAATTCTTCTGTTTCCCCAAACCCAACCCTCAATCAGTGTACCAGGCAGCCAATGGGATGCTGCAAGGATGTTTCAAGAACACTGTGGTACCAGGCAGATAACAGGTCACTCTCAGGGCAAGACAACCTTGGAACCAGGCTAGAACCGTCTGGGAGGGAATCTGCTCCATCTCCAAAGACAATCCCCATCCTAATTCCCAAGCAGTTATAGCAAAAGAGAGAACATGCAAAAAATGCCAGCAGCCAGCCAGCCTTTCCCTCCCTTTCCAACAGAACAGCGGGACACAATGGTGTATCTGACACAATCATTTCAAATCACATCATCAAAGCTTTGTTTCAGAGTTACATTTGTGATTTGTAAAAAGCATTTTTACAAAATTAATTTGATTGAGAAATGTGAAATAATGCTTAAGATCATTTCAAGTTGTATTCCACTATGATCACCATAAAAGATGGTGTTTTAATTGCTTTATTCCTTTAATTTAAATTCCTTTAACTGCTTTTATATCCGGGGGTATAATTTAAAGTTGTATAAATATTGATAATAAAGAAAATTTCTTGGTCTCATGTACCTACTTCCATTGATAAAATAAAGATAGAACTTTAAACATTTCTTACATAATTACTTAAATGATCGCTTAGGTCCTGAATGTGAAGTTGTTAGAGAAAAAAGACAGAATATCTATTATTGTTTCTTATTAAATAGTAACAGCAAGTCAATAAATTCATTTATTTATTTGTTCATTCATTTATCAAACTTCTTTGCTGAAGAAGGCCTTCAGCTTGATAATGTAGGGTTCTGATAACTCCCATTTTGTGCTCCCATTTGGTTGTCACCAAAAGAATCAAAATGTAAATATTGATCTGTGTTTGATCCACTCTCTGGAGCACAAAATAAAAGTTATCATAACCCTAATCACCGAGCTGAAGGCCTGCCTACCAGCAAAAATGGGAAAGAAAAAGAAATAAAACACATCAAGGAAGTCCTCAGAATATGTGCTATCCCAGGTTGGCCTTCATCTGTCCATTTGCATCTTGAAAAAGCAACTTGGGATAGGATATTGCAGGTTAGTCAAATTCAGAGCTTTTGGCTTAAGCAGAACCTCCCTTGAATGAAAACATGTGGTACAAGATTCCTGATAACTGCCAAAGTACTTTATTTATTAATAATCACATGTTCTTACAAAATAATTACTGGTGTTCACAGGGAAAAAAGTTAAATGTTAAATTAAAATATCTCTCTTTTTAATTCTATTGCTAATCATTTTTATTTTCCTTGCTTTTGTAGATGCAAAGGACCTGGACCCGAAGGCTGTCCTAATGGGTAATTGTTGCTAACTAATGTAAAATCAGATGTCCATTTATAGCTGTGTCCAATTAAGCCAAGAATATTGTGGCAAAACAAAACAGTTTTTAATAAAATGGATTCTTGTAACAAAGTATGTTTCTTTAGTTGTGGCTTTAGAAAAGAGACCCAAATCCACTATTAGTTTATATCAGTTTACACAGATTTTAATATCAATGGTCAATAAGGAAGAGGTAATGTGTTCACTGTATTCAAATCATAGCATGAAAATATTAGACCATTGGAAAAAGATCATTAATCTAATCATATTTTAAAAATCAATTAACGGATATAAACTTTCCACTATGCTAGAGTTGCTTCTTAGGTTCTAACCACATAATCATATATTTGTTTTGTACAGCATTAATTTTCCTAATGTCTAATTTTATAATTATAGCTAATTTTCTAATTATAGAAAATTCTATTATAATATATAAGATGAGCATATTTTTGTTTCCCTTCATGGAAATATAAGTGTCGGCATATTTATAGAGAATTACCTATCTTAGTAGCTGTATTAATAGCTACAGATGATATAACTTTATTTTTATGTTTGGCAAATATGAAGATGTATATCAAATTAATTTGATGATCATAATTTTACAGAAATGACATTGAATTTCACAAATCATACATGTTCTTCATTCAGTAGTCTAGACCAGGAAACTAAAACCAATAATATTAATATTACCTTTATTATTTATGGTTACAGCAACAAAATCATGCTGACAGTGCTTCCTCTTTCCTGTACCATTATGTTCCAGAGAGCTAAGGAGGGTCAATTCTGAAGTGTTTTCTCTTCTATTCCTGCTTTGGACTCAGATTTCTCTTATCAGACTTTTGTCAAAGCTACAAGCCTTCTTCCTGTTCTTCAAGGTTTTTCTCACAGTCCATTGCAACTTCATTGCTTTAGACTGCATTGGGGGAACCCACTGCCTGAATATTTTGTCATATCAAATTATATTTTATTCCTTTCTTTTTAAGAATAATGCTCTAAATCAGTGGTATCAAACTCGCATCATCACAGTGCCATCACATGATGTATTGGGACTTCCCCCCCCTTTGCTAAACTGGGTGCGGGTGGGACCAGCATGTGATGCATCTGGCCCGTGGGTCACAAGTTTGACACCCCTGCTCTAAATGCTCATGTATGACAATGAACTGGCTTTATCAATAACATTGAAGCAATAATAACTGTTTCTGTTTTGTAGATCTAAAATCCCATCCATTGCAGCTGGAGTTGTTGGGAGCATTCTTTGCTTAGTTGTTATAGCCCTGGGTATTGGTCTTTTTGTGCGTAGACGACGGATTGTTAGAAAACGTACTTTGCGCAGACTGCTGCAAGAAAGAGAGGTAAATATAACTAATTCTTTTTGTTAGTTTTTATTGTTTTTATTGTTATTGTTATTTTTTGTTTTAAACATGTTTTACATTGTATAAGCCACCTCAAGTCACCATGGGCGAATAGGCAGCAATATAAATTAAATAAATTATTATCGATGATGATGATGATGATGATGATGATGATGATGATTCAGAACTAACTAGTATGGACTCATAATGCACTAGCATCTCAGACACTTTCGAAGTTGTCTGTTATTCTATATTTGTTTTAATAGGAATCATGAGCTTTCTCTCTGGGATGAAACCACATATTTCTAAATATTTGTTCCTAATATAATTAGAACTATTATAATATAAATAAGATCATGATGGTATTTCTAATGATGAGGAAGCTGATCTTCTGTTTCTCAGCCAAGTAGTTTGTTATGGA
The DNA here is from genome assembly GCA_004320025.1 of Laticauda laticaudata. Taxonomy (NCBI): domain Eukaryota; kingdom Metazoa; phylum Chordata; class Lepidosauria; order Squamata; family Elapidae; genus Laticauda; species Laticauda laticaudata. The sequence continues at coordinate 52,217 of BHFT01000226.1, read as the reverse complement.
TTTATAATATAACACAAATAGGTTTTGAATAATTTGTTTTACATTTTTCAAAACCAGCCTGCCTTGTACACTATTATGGTTAAAAAGAAATTGTCTCTTCTTTTTTTTTTTTTTTAAAGAATTTTATTAATTTTTTACAAACAGACATAACATACATAACATAAAAACATCTATTCTCATATATACTTCCGTGTTGTGTCGGTTGATTCATCAGTTTTGTGTATTCATTTGTAGTGTCAATTACAATTATATTGCATAACAATTTATATTATCAATCCATATCCTAATATTATTAAAAAAAAAAAAAAAATTATTTTGAGTATACTTTTAATCTTTCATGCTTTGTGAGATATCAATACTTTAAACAATTTATTCTATAACAAATCAAATAATCATAACAAATCAATCCTAAAAAACCCTTTATAGATATAGTATTAATGTTCTATTATCTTATTTTATCATACTTAGCCATTGATAAAAAAGATCCCAAAATTTCATAAAATTGTTTATTCTTCTTGCTCTCTAATTTCAAATGTCAACTTACTCATCTCAGCACATTCCAGTATTTTCTCCAGTTTCAATTTAATACCTTTTTTCTGTGGCATTTTCTGTAATTCTTTTTCAAGTCTTTTATATGCGTCTTCAAGGTCTTAGAGGCTTGTCTTTTCCTAATATTCTTTTTTCTTGTATAATCTATTATCAAACCTCTAGCATATGCCTTCATTGTATCCCAGACATTCTGTATTGAAGTATCTTCTTTTTTGTTTTCTTTAAAGAAAAAAAGACTAATTCCTTCTCCATCCATTGTATAAAGTTTTTCTCTTTAATAGTGTTATTTAATGTCCATCTCGATTTTTTTTTTTTGTACCTTCCATTTAATTGTCATTGGACTATGGTCTGCCCAAGTATTTATTTCAATACTTGTTTCTTGAATAGTGGATATTAATTCTGTTGAGATCCAAATCATATCTAATCTGGACCATGATAAATGTCTATTAGAGTAAAAAGTATATTGTTTAGCTTTAACGTTTCTTTCTCTCCAAATATCTTTTAAGGTTAATTCATCTGTCATTTAAAAAAGGATTTAGGGAGAATCTTTCTATTTTGTTTTATTGTTGTTGTTATATAGTCCAATTTATTGTCCACAATTCCATTTAAATCCCCCATCATAATTATATTGACATAATCCAGTCTAATTATTTCCATATGTAGTTTTTGTAAAACTCTTCTTGTTTATCATTCGGAGCATAAATTGCAATCAGGAGTATTTTCTATTATTGTCCATTATTTCCACCATTAATACTCTGCCGTCTTCATCCGTGTAGATCAGTTTTGCTGAAATATCCTCTTTAATATAGAGAACCACTCCCTTTTCTTACATTGAGTCAGAGAAGTAAATATTTTCCCTAATTTTGGTTGTATTAACAATTGCTCATGTGTTTTTTAAATATGAACTTCTTGTAGGCAAATTATATCAAATTTTAATTTCTCTAATTTATGAAAGGTTTTCCTTCTTTTAACAGCTGAGTTAAGTCCATTTATATTCATTGTAATCAGTTTTTTTCTTCCATGATTATGCTTTATATTTAGATCTAACAGCTTCTCGTGGCTCTCTCTTCACGTTGTTCTTTACTGTCTACCTGTCCACCAGCAACTCCTTTCTCTTTTCAGTCTCGGGTTGTTCCTCCAGTAACTCAATTAATGAGACCTCTTTCTCTGCCTCCTGTCTTCTTCTTCCAAAAATTCTGCGTAGAAAAGTTCTGCTTTTTCAATTGAATCAATTTCTATGTCTCTGCTCTTGCCACGTAAAAATTAATCCTTCTGGTATCAGCCATCTATAGTTCACTTCATTTTCCAGTAGGATTTTAGTCAGAAATCGGTATTCTCTTCTCATCTCTCTCACTCTCTAGGTATTGTTTTTAAAACCACAACTCTCTTTACCTTTATGTTTCAATGTTTTCTCTCTTACCACTTGTAGTATTTGTGTTTTGATGTATTTTTGGTAAATCTAATATGGACTTCCTTTGGTAATTTATTTCTCATCGCATATCTTGTATAAACTCGATATACCTCATCTATTCCATCCATCATCTTCTCCTCTGTAATTTCCAGAACATCAGCCAACATTTCTATCATTATCGCAGCCAAATTTTCTCCCTTTCCTCTTCTATATTTTGAAATCTAAGATAAAATTCTGACCTTTCCATCTCCCACCTCAACATCCCACTTTTTTCTTGTTCTACCAGCGTTAATCTAGTATCAATATTTCCAATCTTTCTTCTCTCTTGTTTTCCTTCTTCCTCGATTTTTTGGAATCTCTCCTCATATTTCCCCTCATTTGTTTAATGTTTTCATCACTTTCTCTATTTTTTGTCAATAGCATCTATTTTTATCTTAATATTGGATTCCTTGCATAAGCATCTGTAAGTTTACTTTTCTTGTTCTTATTCTTGCTTCAACATTGTCTTGAATTAAATGTTGTCATCAGATGGTGGGGAAGCAGAGGTAGAAGCAGAAATGCCAATTGATTTTAGTTTCCTGCTCACTTTAATGCTTCCAAAGCTTCAGAATTCTCTTTGACTTTTAAACCAGCTGACTAGAGTAGCCAATTATAGTCCAAAATAAAAAAGTCCAAAGTAAAAACGTCCAAAACCAAAGAGGAAAAGGAAAAAAGGAAAAAAAAAGAAATATCTTCAGGTTCTTCTAGACCCTAGTCCAATTGAAATTAATCCACCTAAAAAGAAAAATGGAAGAGAGAAGAAAAAAAGAAAAAGATTATTCAAAAAGGAAAGCAAAGTTGACCCAAAAACATAGATGGAAGAGCAAAGAAGCAAAACAAAAAAAAAAAAGAAGAAAAACTCTGAAGGCTTTCCCTTTAAAAAAAAAGCAAAAAACTACAGTTAAAATTTACAAAAAGTCTGGCGAGCAGGAATTTCACAAGTGTATATATATAATATATAATATATATATATATATAATGATATATATATATATATATATATATATATATATATATAATATATATATATATATAATATATATATTATATTGCACACTGCACTTATTTCCTTATCCAAGGCTCTTATTATGACTCTCTTCTTCCCAGCAGCTTCAAAGCCAAGCCTTCAAATGTTGAAATATTGATAAGAGTCCAAGAAAGCACCACTGTATAATATTTTACTGTGTTCTCCTCTATCTTATCAAATTAAAATGTCCTTGGAAAGAGTGTTTATACACCTTTTTTCCCCAGTTCTCAAATAAGAATATTTTCAGCCTCTATTGGCAGTGTTGACATCTCTTCATACTCTTTTCCCCCCAGCCAGGAGAAAAAATATTTATAAAAGACTCAAACAGAAAAAGAAAAATAAGAAAGAATAAACAAAGGGGAGCCTCTACCTAAAAGAGAATTAAATGTATCAAAAGGAAGCTGAAATATATATAATAGACAAATTCAATCGGTTGTAAACCTACAAAGTCACATTAAAGCCTCAGAAAAAAAAAAAATAATGAAAAAATCCAAAACCTCAATTTGACATCACTTAAAAAAAGACGCCGCTCAACAGTTCCATCAAACAAAAATAAATACAGATTCTTCTTTGTTCAGGTGTCCTTTCCAAATCTCAGTCCATTGTACAATTCAAAAGAATTTCTCACCCAATCGGACACACACTCGCTCAAAGCACTTTCTTTTCGGAGCTGCCGGCTTCAGTCAGTTTGGGCAGGCTGTCTTTGCCGCCTGCCAGCAAAAGGGCTTACTCCCGGATCCAACCAGAGATTTATGCGATATCCTGGGATCCTGGGACTGTGCCCTTCAACGATCCCGTCTCTACGTTTAGGTCCGTTAGGACCGACCAGGGGCGAAAATATCAGCTGTGATCTCAGAGCCCCGAGATCGCAGCTGTGGCACCGAGACGAAGCTCCGCCTTCCCTGAAGAAATTGTCTCTTCTTAAGCCATGCTCTTTTTTATTCAATAGCTTGTTGAACCTTTGACACCAAGTGGGGAAGCACCAAACCAAGCACTTCTAAGGATCTTAAAAGAAACAGAATTTAAAAAAGTAAAAGTACTTGGCTCTGGAGCTTTTGGTACTGTCTATCAGGTAAATTATAATCTTTTCTAAATATATGTGTATTTGTGTCTGTATATAAGTAAAAAACCATTTCTTTATAAACTTATTTGGAATTAACTCCCATTGACAACATAAATGTACATAGAATCATGCTGTTGCATACTCAAATATTTGTACATTTTAAAATATATGGTATCTTTATATTTACTGTCATAATCAAATACCATTTATCTAGAAACCATGTAATTTATATGGATGTATTGAAGTCTGTTCATAATCTATTTTATTTGCTAATTGTCTTAATTTATTTTAAGTTTACCCATTTTGATTTTTTTTAACAGGGTCTCTGGATTCCAGAAGGAGAAAAAGTTAAAATTCCTGTAGCCATTAAGGAATTAAGAGAGGCTACATCACCCAAAGCTAACAAAGAAATTCTTGATGTAAGCTTTCTTTTTCTTTGTTTTCTGATGTTTTAAAATGTCGGCTGTAGGGACTTCATAAGCATGTAGATAAACATTAAGGCATTGTTGGTGAAGGCAAAATATTTATGTCATTGTAGTATTTTTTGCAACTGATTTTTATCCTCAATGGAATTAATGGCAGAGAGACTGTGTTTAGACATCTTCAAATGTGCCAATTGTTAAGTGCCCCAAAGTGACCCATTGCAGCTATTTTAACTTTGAATAGGTCATAACTAGATTTTTTTGGGATGGTTTGTTATAACTTCAAATAGTATTTAATGTTTCACTCTGTAAATTTTTGACAAATTTTATATAGATGAATTGAAATTTACAAAAACAAAGTAAAGGCACATTTAGGTGGGCTTAAAAAAGATTAATTTGTTTCAAGTAGTGCGTAAGAAATGTTCTGCTTCCTTTATCTTATCTTCATAATTATAAAATGTTACTATTATGAACGTAACACATACGTAGACAGCATGCTGTCAGAATGAGCAAAGTTATGCAAAGTTAGAGATTCCAAACTATAATAACAAAAACTTGAGTCTATTTTTTCAAAATATTTTAAAAATGCATGGTGGCACAATGGCTTCAGCATTCTTTCTTTAAGGAGTTGAAAACTTTTTATATTATCAAATTTAATAGGCATTTTCAAATACTAAAACAGTTTCACATTTTGATGGCTGATAGGTAGTACAGCCTATGTAGACCAAATTTCTAGTTTGGCAGAATTCAAGTTAATGTTTATAAAGATTTGGAATTTTCATTCAATTCATGGAAATAGGTTAAAAACATTTAAAAATAATTAATGAAAGACAGGTCTGTAAAAGAGGAAGCAAAGAAGGATATGTTTATGATACTAGATTTATTACAGTGGAATAAAAACATGCAGACTAAAAAAACTATTTATAAAATCTTTATAGAAACATTTATAGAAAATAGTATATTTGATTCAGGCATATAATACATTCAATTTTTTCAATAGTCTATTAAAAAACAATTGGTGAAAGCTTGGATAGTGAGATGCTTCATGAGCTGGTCGTCAGACATTTGGGGGGAGGGGGGGAGGATTGGAATGTGAAGAAAGGGTAGAATGGAAGCCCAGCTGAGTCATGTGAAAAGCTCCAGCCAGCCAAGGTCATTAATGATATGCAGAGCTGGGAACTGAGCACTTGTTTCCTGAACAATATACAAGCTCTTGATTGGACATTTGCAGATAATTGGGGGATGGTCAGGGGAGAAAGAGGAAACTTTCCTAGTGTTATTTGTGAAAATCTCAGATTTAGTTTATACTACTTCTGTAACTGTTTAAGCTTCAGTAAAATATATACTTGGTAAAACAAATAGGGAGGAGTCTTTCTAGATGACTAAGTGAGACTGATGACAGAAAAGCACAATTATATGATTATGAATGATTCCATATATTATGTTTAAGATATTATTTGATTGGGCTTTCAGAGAAAAAAGAACTAGAGCAGATGAAATCAAAAGAAAAAACTGACATGTCCTTAGTTTAGTACAACTGAACGTACAAGCTTCATCCAATTTAAAACTTTGCTATGATACTTTTGAGAAGATGTGAAATTTTATTTATTAGGACTAATTGTTGTTATGTTTTCTCTTAACATGATCTTCATTAAATAATGACAATTGTCATAATGTAAGTGTGAATATATATGTTTTCTCTTTTCTGGTCTATGGCCATATCAGTTGATTTCATATATATTTTCTGTTTTCCTTCCCATTCTCCATTTTTTATTTGTACAAAGCCTATTAAGATCTTTATAATCTAACTTACAGATTTGGAAAATCTAGTGGCAAATTACTTTCTTATGTTTTATGTCGTAAACATTTATTTATTAATTGTCAGAAATCCTAGCAGATTACTGCAGTGAATGGACAGAAAAGCATCATTATATGTGTTGGAGTGATTAATTAAAAATTATGTTGTTATTTAAATAAACTGATTAAATTATTATAACAGATAATGGTTTCTGTTTTATTTTTATTGAACATTACTACAATTAAGATACCTTGTTTTTACTGCATTATTCAGCCAAAGATGGTAATTTGCAGTTTACAGTTATACATAGTTAAAAGTTGTCATTTGGATATGTGGATATACTGTACCTATTTAGATCATGTATATTAAAGAAGAGAAAAAAAACACTGACTTCCTACTGGACTTCTACACTGATGCAATTTCCATTTAAATGAGAGAAAATTTTAAAATATAATTGTCCTATATTGAAGTATAACAGGTATCAATTCTAGCCTTCAGATTAATTCTCATTCCACATATAATTTAGCATGATTCAGATTAATTCTGATGTTTAATTAATTGTAGTAATTTATAAACTACTTATTTATTTATTTTTATTTCTCAAATTTATTTGCTGTCCATCTCATAGTTTAGATGACTCTGAATGGCTTGCATTAAGATAAAACCAACATTCAATAAATAAGGGTCTTGAGAGGAGAGGTAGGGTGCCTTCTCTGTTAGTGCCTCCATCCAGCAGATTCTCCTTTAGAACCCCATGCCAGACAGCACAGCCAGGTCTTAAGGTTTTTCCTGAAATCTGAAAGAGAGGGAGCAGATCTTACCTTTTGAAACAAGATGCTGTATCCTAATATTGTAATTTCTTATAGAGTAGGTAATTTCTCTTTCTCTTGATTAGGAAGCATACGTGATGGCAAGTGTTGATAATCCCCATGTGTGCCGTTTGCTGGGAATTTGCCTCACATCAACTGTCCAACTCATCACCCAGCTTATGCCCTATGGCTGCCTTCTTGACTATGTTAGAGAACACAAAGATAACATTGGATCCCAGTACCTTCTCAACTGGTGTGTGCAGATTGCAAAGGTATATTAACAACAAACTCCATCTAGTTCTCCAAAAATGTCTAGAACATTAACCTAAATTTAGGTTTTCACTCTGATCTAGCTGATGCCTACAAGTAGTTCTTGATTTTCAGTTTCCACATGCTAAAATAGAAGTTCTCTTACAATTTTGGATGTGTTTTAAAATGCAGGTAGTCCTCAACTAAAAACCAATTATTTAATGTCCATTGAAAGTTACAACAGATTCAGAGAGGGTGTTTTATGGCCCATATAGCACTTCCAGTCATTGTAAAATGTCACACTTTCACCCTTTGCAGTGAAATGATCACAATCTGGGTATTTGCAATTTGTTCACACTTACGATCAGTTGCGAAAAGCCCTGCAATCATTTGATCATGACTTGCAATCTTCTCTTCCAGTCAATGAAAAAAATCAGCAGGGAAGATTGCAAGCTGTTGCTGCCTGCTGAGAAGATGCTCTCTTGTCTCCTACCAAGAGGTAGGAGAGTCCTCCAAAGGGAGCTGAATTTCCTTTGGTTAAATTGAAGAATGGAATTCAGATCCCAAAGATCCGAGTTCTGTTTCTGAAACTCACTGGATCATTTCTCTTACACATGCAGAAGGAAGCTGAAATACTCTCGCAGAATCAGACATCTGGAATATCCCTGCTCCATCCCTGTAGTATGTTGGAACAGTCCTTTTCTATGAATGGAAGGAAACTCTGCTCCTCCAGTAGGGTGCAGAAATGGAACTCATACTCTCAAATATTTGCTTTGGCAAACTGCAGAAATGTATCTGAACTCAAATACATTCCTGTAGCTTACTAGAGTTATTTCTTCTCTATGCTGTAGGAAACTGAATTTGACAAGCAGATCTTTTGCTCCATGTCCAACCCAGGAGATTGCTTAACCAGAACCAGGAGTACCAGGAATGTGTTTTTAATTAATATATATTAAAATATTCTTGCTCTGCACATGCACTCATTTTTCAATACTTCTGAAAAAGCAACTGCTTTATTGTGACTGCCTCAATATTCTATAAGTACAAAATTCATTTTCTTAATATTTTATGTAATGTGGCTATAGATATTTTCTGTAATGTGGCTATAGATGTTATGTGGTGCAGTAACATGCTTTAACTGTTAACTCGTTTAGGGAATGAATTACTTAGAGGAACGTCGTTTGGTACACCGTGATTTGGCTGCCAGAAATGTCCTTGTTAAGACTCCCCAGCATGTAAAGATCACAGATTTTGGTTTGGCCAAATTACTTGGTGCAGAAGAGAAGGAGTATCATGCTGAAGGAGGCAAAGTAAGAGCATCAACTTATTTCTCCCTTCTGCTTTTTTTAATACAATGTTGAGTTTTCAGATACTGAAGTTCAGTTTTCAGTGACTTTGGAGTGTGTGTGTGTGTGTGTGTGTGTGTAACACTATCCATAATAGGTCAAGCTTAGAAGTATAGACTTTATATTTTATTTGTTTGTTTGCTTGTTCGTTTAGTTTGCTGGTTGGTTTACATAACCTGTCATTTCAAAGAGACTGATTCTAGGCAGCTTTCAACAAATAAAAAATGACTTACAACATAAAGGCAGGGTTCAAATAAATAAATATTATAGATAATAGCCAAGGAGCCAAACCAATTAAATGACATGGACCCTAACAAGTCTAGGAACCCCAAGCCTAGGAACATATCCATATCTTGAGGGTCTTCCAAAAGTCAATAAGATTTATGCCAATCTTCTCTCCAGGGGAAAGTCATGTTCCAGAAGGCAGGCACAGCAAACAGAAAAACCTTGCTTCCTGAGTCCCTCAATATTTTTTTACTGACTTTTTGATCTAGTCAGAAGAGGCTGCCATCCCACAAATTGTTATGCCATGAACAGCTATATAAGTGAGAACCAGTACCTCCAAAATTGCACCCAGAAGCATACTAGAAGTCATTGAACCATACTGAATAGAGATGTAACATGAGTACAGCAAGTTGCATGTTGAATGCTAAGAGAGACATTACTTCTTCCTGAGAATAAGACAAAAACCATGCTGGAATTTTATATTGAGAAATATGCCATCATCTGTGACCAAAACAGTTTTATAATTCTCAATTGTAGAACTATTTATTTATAAATAATTCATGGCTGTCACTCAACATACACCTAGGTGACAGCAGGTAGCTTACAACATTAAAAATTCACAACATAAAAAGCACATTCCATCCCCTATATTTAGTAAAAATACATATAAGCATTTTTTTCTGGCAATGCTTCTTTCAACTTTTCATATTTTGAGCAGTAGTTCTAAGTTATATAAGTATGATACTTATGTATACTATAACCAGTTGCAAGCATTACCACATACTGTCATATTTTAAAAAATAATGAACTTTATTGTTCTAATCTGCTTACAATGGTTCCAACCTCTTTCTAGGTTCCAATTAAATGGATGGCTTTGGAGTCAATTTTGCATCGCATTTATACCCACCAGAGTGATGTTTGGAGTTTTGGTATGTGTAAAAATGTGGTGGGCTGATTCTAAATTGGTCACTGAACTGATTTGCAAGCCTTGCTCTATAATATTTCTTCTTGTAGAGACAGAGGAATAATGTTATGGAATTGCACCTCTCCAAATAGCACAACATTAATATAACAGATGGTTTTTAATGGAAGCAAATTTTGGATCATTCTGTCAAACTTCTATTGTTCAGTATGTGTGGAAGGAGATTGTGGTTTGGATTTGGCTTTTTTTTTGCATGAAGAAGCATTCAGTTATGTGTTTTTAAATATTTCCCATGCATAGATATATTATCTGAAGAAGAACAAAGTTTCACTGTGTTTGTCCAAACAATTTGGAGTAGGCAGTAAATAACATGCAAACAGAATAAGCCATTGGGATTCTAAATTATGCCAGGAAAGGAAGAAAGTTCAACAGTTAATCAACAATCATGGTTTTGTTATGTATCTCTCTAAGCAAAAGCACAAATAGTATAAAATAGTAAGATGAAACTATGGATCTACCGACACATCTGCATTTCTTCAAAAGAAATATTATGGCAGGGAGTGCATCTTTGATTGAAAGTCATGTATGTAGTAATTAAAACATTGGACTGGGATCCAGGTTTAACTCACAATCCAAATTATACTGCTCAGTAAGTGATTTCAGACCTATGATTTGAAACTTGGGTGGCAAGTTCAATGATCAGATAAATAAATACAACTGAAAATACAGGCTTAACAGTCTGAAGTTGAGTTTCTTAGTGAAACAAGCCCTATATGTCATCAACTTTTCAGTAATATTTATATGGATATTTCCTCCCCAAAGTTTCTGATTATTGAAAATCCAGGACTGTTTCTTGCAGCCCATTATACTGCTAGTGATCATCTCCAAATTTATACAAAGCAGCCTATGTTATAAATTCCATATATTACAAAAAAAAAAAAAAAAAATTNAATTCCATATATTACAAAAAAAAAAAAAAGAAATTTGGCTGCATGTGTCAGTTCAAAATACTGTCAAACTGTTATTGGTTCATTAAATTAAAACAAAACCCTACCACAGTTCAAAAACTGTGTTAAGACTATTTTTGAGAAAATTTAAGACAAAAATATAAGACAAACTTGATTGCAGAAAGTACGACTTCAACAATAGAGTGGTCAATGCCTGGAATGCACTACCTGACTGTTGTTACATCCTCTAAGCCCCATTCCTTTAACCTTAAACTATCCACTATTGACCTCACTCCATTCCTAAGAGGTCTGTAAGGACCGTGCATAAGTGTGCAATCATGCCTACCATCCCTATCCTATTGTCCCCATTTATTCGTACTTATTTCCTGTATTCTTACTCATGTTTGTACTTATTCCTATTATCTTATAAGTGATTGACAAATCAAATAAATAAATAAAATAAAAAATAAAAACTATTTTTGTCTAAGACTATGATTTTTCTACCTAAATTTACCCCAAAAAGAAGAATGTATTGGATACAGATATAAAGTGATGCTTTAAAGCAGGGGTCCCCAACCACCGGGCGTGGATCATTTTGTACCAGGCCGCAAAGAATGAATAATCGTGATTAAAATATATATAAAAATATGTTTTTAGTAAAGAAATAGTAAAGAAGCCCTTTACTATTGGGGAAGAATTGATTTTGCCAGTCCTTGAAAAAGTGTTTCTGTGTGAAACTGGTCTCTAGTACAAAAAAGGTTGGGGACCACTGCTTTAAAGAATTTGAATAGTGTTGATAGCAGTTTTACTTTTGTGAAATGTAACATTAGAAAATAATTTCATTCTTTGTAAAAAGACTTTTCCTCCATGTTGATTGGAAAACAAATAGTAATGAGTCCTTCGTGCTTGAACTCATTAATAATGTCTTCAATTCACTGAAACTTGTTCCTTGAGCAAATAATAAAGTTATTACATGGTATTAATATTTGGCTTTCTAGTTTACTGGATGAGCCTTTCAACTTTCTACATTTCAGGTGTCACTGTTTGGGAATTAATGACATTTGGATCTAAACCATATGATGGTATTCCAGCCAGTGAAATTTCCTCTGTCTTGGAGAAAGGAGAGCGATTGCCTCAGCCCCCCATAAGTACAATTGATGTGTATATGATCATGGTCAAATGTAAGTCATTCTTATCTAACAGGCCAAATTACTTTGACTTGTTTGCTTTAAATAGAATATTCAATTCTTCTAATACATCTAACATTTGCCCATAGTTAAAATTTACATGTTGTAATCTTTCTGGCATAATCCTGTCTTCTGCTTCTGTACAAAGAAATGTTTAGTTTTAGGTGGATTAATCTTATTCATATTATTCCATATTCTCTATATACAATGCTATCAAACTGAAGGCTGATGGTTCTTATGAACAATTGGTTATTCATTCATCAACCACTTCCATTAATAAAGAACTCCTCCCCCCCAAAAAAAAGTAGTTTGAAAAGGAAAATAATTGATTTATCCAGTTGCAAAGATATACAATATGTGTAGTAATGAAAATTTGGATTAGAACAAGAGGACCCAAATTTAAGTCCCTATCAAACTACAATGTACATTGACTGCTTTGAGGTGTGTTATTACTCAGCATTATGAAATTGTTAATTACAGTGATACAAAATTGTTCTGGAGGATCCAGTGGTAAAATTGTTCAATAAGAATAATTTTAAAAAATAATATTCAGCATCTATCATGATGAGAGAATTAAGAAATCTACAGTACTTCTGTAGTAGGAAATGCAGAATAGCCGAAGTATGAAAAATAACTGCACACATCACTGTAATATTTGTTTCTTTAGAAACTAGTAACTAAATTGTAAAAATACAGAATGTATCAAAAAGACCTGTAAATTATGATCTCAGCTGGAAGGACAGAGAAAAAGCAATCCTTCAGGTACCGAGACCAAAGACAGGTTTTGATAGATATAGAAAATCAGTCTGAATTATGATTGGAAATAATTTGGAAACCAGCTGAGTTCCTTTAACACTGAAGAACATGCTGATGTTATTCATCAGTGGATATGAGATATCAGCCACAACCAATCAGATATGTTCAATTCACCTAACTGAAATGTTCAAGCAGAGAAATACAAAAGTTGTATTTTTCTTTTTTTGTAAAAATTTTATTTGGGTTTTCTAAAAAAACATTAAAAAATAAAACATCTTTTTTAGAGAACAACGTTTCCAGGCCGTCAATCTCCATACAGATAAAATCTTAATTATATTCTCGTCTTTCTATATTCAATTTAATATCTTATCACTACTGTATAGATTTCATTATTTTTTTCTTCATTTACTTTCCTCTGCTTTATTTTACAACTTCTCATTCATTTCTAATTTTATTACATATCCTTTTCCAAATTTCCATATCTTCATAGTAATTATACTTACACTTTTATCTGTCCTGTTTACCATGTCATTGTTTATTCTTTTTTTCTATCATCATCCCAGAAAGAGAAAGAAAAAAAAGCAAGGTTTCCTCTACAATTACCCAATAGAGTATGTCACCTTTATATCTTATAATTATTACCCTTTCAAATTCCATTAAACATTGATTTATACAGTATCCCCTTAATCAATTATAACATTCAATTTCTAATGTTTATTTTATATCATATATCTCTTTCCAAACAGATTCCGCTTGGTACTTTCCCTTTAAATTCCCCCAATACACTTTAGATTTCAAAAAGATGGGAAAAAATGCAAACAATAGATAACATAGTTAATCTATTCAGATTCCTCCTAAAAACTGATATTGATTTCATTACAATTTCATTACATTTCAAAATTCATTTCAATTATATTATGTAGATCATTAAACATAATTAATATAGTCTTACAATAATCCTCACAATTTATTTCAATAAAATACCCTTAATTGCTATTTTCTTCTTATTTTCTCTTCTTTCACTTTTATTCCATTTATCTCTTTATTTAATTTAAATATTAGTAAACATTCCATTCCTTAACAATGCCAGTTTCATGTTTCACTTTGATCACCTATATTTTCTATTTTTACCTTATTATTATCTCGGATATAACTACACTATCTCTTGTACCCTTGCAGAATGCTTTCTTTTAGTTTATCTTATTAACCATTATCTGTGTCTTTTAAATAAACTAATACCTTTTATGCTTGTTCGTTTCCCCTGTTTCTGTCTCTTATAACTTCCTTTCCCACTTATCTTCCCCCTCTTTTTCTCATCACAGTTTTTCCCCCTCCTTCTCTAATTCTCCCTTCTGCAATCCTCCCTTCTGCTTCTAGTATCTTGTTTGCTTTTCAAACTCTTCTTTTTCTTAATTGCTTCCTCTAATCTCAAGTTTTTAATTCCCTTTTCCCCATTTTTCCATTTTAACCTATGTTGCACCATTTGTTCATTAAAGATGGCCTCTTCTTTGTCCATCCCTTCTTCTTCTTCTTCTTCACATGCTTCTTGTTGTTTTTCATAGTTTAAAACTTCCATTTCTAAAAATTGTAACGTGAAGCCAAACGATCCTCCTCTCTCTTGTAACTCTTCTTTCATTCTTTAAAGTTCCATTTTCAGTTCCAAAAAGAGTTCTGCCATCTTTAAACACTTGCAAATAATATTTAAAAGTAACCACCCAATTAATTAAGTCCAATACCCAGAATTCCAATAATCACCAAGTAATCCAGAACATTTTCTTCTTGCTTCTTTCTTTGTTCCACACTTTAAAGTTCTACTTTTACTTTCCTTTCCAGGGGATCTGTTTTATTGTAGCAAAGTTTCAGTTACAATGTATCCTTTGGGAGTCTTTTAAAATTTCACAGTCAATTTCTTTTGCTGTCAGGTGGCACTCTCTTTTAGGTCCAAGTTCCACCCTTTTTTCCCTCTGCTTTCTTCACTTTCAAGGCTTTAATATATCCAGACAGATCTTTACTTTCCCTTTGACACTTTAATTTCAGCTTAAGTTTTGCCTAGTTAGTGTCAAAGTAAATTCACACAGATTTCTTCTTTAAACTCTTCTTTGTAAGTTCAAAGCCGATTATAGCTGTCAAAAAGTTTTTTCCCTCTTTTCTTTGCTGCTTTAAAAATCTTCTTTAAAGAAGACTCTAATAAATTAATTCCAAATTAATAAATTTAAATGTTTCTATTTTTCCTGGTCAGTCAACCCATTCCCTTTGTCTCTCCTCCTGCACATTTCTTGTCCAGTTGGGTCTTCCTCTTTGGGGTGGCAATTTTAGGAAAGGGAGTATTGCCAAGCTGAGGAGGGGAGATGCGTCTCCCCTTGACTCAGCTGGTGGTTCCCCCCCTCTTTGTCACCTCTGTGGGGTGGCTTCAGCCCCAAATCCAAAGGATTGGGGCCCTCCAGCGGCGAGCACAGATCGAACTGCACACAATTGCAGATTTCAGTCCATCACCAAGGGAGCCCAAACCGGAAGTCCCAAAAAGTTGTATTTTTCTGAAAGGGTGTCAGAAAAATCTCACTCTCTTTGTACTTGCAAATGTATGAGATATCCAAATTGTTGTGAAATGTTATGCAACTCAAGATACTTCTTGGCAGAGAGGTTTTTCTTTTCTTTTTTTTTGCATCATTTCCAATTTTGGCTTTAAAATTGGTGACTTTGATACTAGCTTTTTATTTTGATTTATTATTATAAAGCAGAAATATTTATTTTCAGAAGTGATTGTTCCAGAACAGCTTTTATATACCTCTATAGATAGATAGGAGATCTTAGGTTGCCATTTAGAAGTTTTATATATGGGACATCTGGTTGTACTTCCATTGCGTTGGAATTGAATCCACGATTGTGCATGGGTTCATTCTGTGCTCACTTGTTGGAGGGCCCCAATCAGGACCAGAACCACCCCATAAGGGTGGCAAATAAATGGGGCACTGCTTGGAGGGTCAAGGTAGACGCATCTCCCCTCCCTGACAAGATAAACCCACTCTAAAGACAAGTTACAGCAGTGCTCAACAATGGCCACCATGAAGATGGGAGGCAGCCCAGGAAACTAAGACTGTGCTGGAGCAGTGAAGCTGTGAGCAGTGTGTGAACCAGGTGAAATATATGAAAATTATGGTACCCCAGAATTTAAAAAATAAAGATTTTTTTATGGAAGATTATAGAAGAGGTGACCAGAGAGAGAGTGAAGAAAATTGGAAACTTGTGAGATAGGCTTTGGACTTAGAAAAGAATTAAGTTGGAGGTGGAAAATTAAGAGGAAAATATTGGATTATAAAAGGCTTGGAAATTAAACTGGATAATTATTTGGATTTTGGCACTAAATAGGCATAATTAAATGCTGGAACTGTATGTATTAAAAAGAAATAATAGCTAATAATTGGAATTAGTGAAATTAATTGGACATAAATAGGACATAAATGTCAAAAAAGGGGAAGAAGAAGAGGAGGAGGAGGAATAGGCGGCGGAGGAGGAGAAGGAGTACAAAATGGGAGAATGTGGAAATAAAATTGGAACTACAAAATATGAAGGAAATGATGAAAGAAAGCTTGGAAATGGGCAATATTGTACCACAAAAATTAGAAATGGCAGCACAGATTGAAGAAGAACAAAGAGAACCAGAGGGGGAGGAGTTAAAGAGGAAACCAGCCTTAAATAACAAGTGGAACAATGAACATTAAAATGGGGGGGGGAGAGAATTAAAGCTAAAAACTTGAGGTTTGATGTGATAATTAAAGGAGGAATTGTTTGGAAAATTAAACAAAGTAAAAGGAAACAGCAGAAGAGGGAATTATAGAGGAAAAATCAACAGTGGGGGGATAAAATAAATAATTGGAATAAGAAATGGAGGGAAGAAATACAGAAAAAGACCAGAAAATGATGGGAAGCAAAAAGCAATAAAAAATGAAAAGAAATTATATGGTCAGGAGGTGAGAGACAATGGATAGAAGAACAGGAAAGGAGATTCTGCAAGGTAATATGTGGTAATATATAAGAATATAGATTTAATGATAGAGAAGAATGGAACTGATATTTTTCTTGCTATCTAAGGATTATTATTAAACCAGATATAGATTTAATTGAAATAGATATGGAAATGGGAATTTATTATAAATATATTAATTTATATTTAATAAAGCGATGAATAAAGTTAAAATGAGCTATGAGAATTGTAACGGAAAGACTATTATCAGTTTCTAAAATCAATTGAATATGGCAATATTTTTGAAATAAATAGATGATTTTATATATATATGTATGTATGTGTGTGTGTGTGTGTGTGTGTGTGTGTTGTTCAGCTTCCTTCGGGTATTATCCCACGTCATTGTAGTTTTGCTTTTAAAGTTGTAGCAACGTTTCGGCAGAATCCAGGAAATCTCATCTGCCATCATCAGGCTTTCTGTATTGAGTTCGTCTGTGAATCAGGCTATCACAGCCATTTCAGTTTTAAATTTGAGGCTAGCCTACTGCTGAGCCAGAATGGTTTTTTTTCTTCATCCTGATTGGTTGGGAGTCTTGTCTGTGTTTATTGGTCTTGGAGTTTGCTGTGTTCTGCTTGATTTGGTGTTTCAATTTCTTTGTTCTTTTTGTGGCTTTTGATTGGCTCGGCAACATTGTGTTCCTGTATGGAGGCTTATCGTAGCAGCTTGCGCTCCGAGTAAAAGGACGCTATTCATTTGTTTGGAACTTAGGTGTTCATCTGGGTTGTCTGTCTTGGCGGGTGTGTTTGAGCTGGGAAGGTATCAGCGGGGAGTTTCTGGTTTTGTGCCCAGGTGTTTGCCTGAGCTTGTGGTGTGGAGATTTTTTTTGTTGAGGAGTGCAGGCTTCCAAATGATTGACAGTCTGTGGAATCATTTTTTCATGTTTCATGCTTTTCAAAAGTCTCTTTTTTCAATCTCTGTGGCTTCTACCCGAAATACTCTGTGGCTAGGGATTTTCTATAGTGGCTAGGGTTTTAGAGTTGCCCCATTGAAGTTTTGATGCTATTTGACCTGTGGTCAGTTTGGCATCGTGCTAGTGAGGGAGGGTGTGTTCCAGCTTTTTTACTGCATTTTTTGTGTTCATCCAGGCATTACTTATTGTTCTATTGGTCTGTTCCAATGATTGTAGTTGGGCGATGATGCCACAGGGGACTTTCGGTATATTGCCTTGGTTATTCCAAGTAAATTTTATCTTTGAGGGTTCTCTAAAGGAGTGCTTGCTATTTTTGTGAAGGCAGTCTGATGTGATGCCGTGTAGATCTTACTGATTTTTGTTCTGTAAGTACCTCTTTATGGTAGGCAGGAACAGCTTGTTCCATAGGTCATGTTGATCTTTAGGTCTTCTGTTATGTTTGGTGTGTTTTTGTGATCAAGCTGGTATTTTTGTTTTTGTGGAAGCCGTTGTGGCTGTCAGTACTTTAGTCAGGGTGCATAGTTCAGTCTTTATATGTGGTCTTGTCTACCAGGTGTTTGGTTCTGGCAATTAGTGTTTTGGCACCGGAAATTATCTGTGCTGAGGTGGTGGTGGGATTGGGTGTTGAGGTAGTTGGTTGCGTGTGTGTTTTCTCATGGTATATGGCTGCGTCCTAGTTGCCATACGTGTTCTTTTGTTGGATCTAGGAATGCGTAGTTGTTTGTTTATTTCCGTTTTCCATGGTGAAACTTGATTTTGTAGCGGTGTGTGCTTGTTTAGGTGTGTTAGGAAATTGTTTAGGTTTTCTTTTCCATCAGGATGGCCAAATCACCAAAAGCGACGTTGTGTCATCGATGTATCTTAGCCATTAGTTTGGGTTTGTGGGTGGCATTAGCCAGCGGCTCTGGATTCGAATTCTTCCTAGTGAACAGGTTTGCAATGACGGGTTGACCAGTGGTGATCCATAGGGGCTCCTTCAATCTTGCTTTTATCTTTTAGTCCTTTGTATATGAAATTATGTGGTTTTGGTTAGGCAGTGTTTCTGTTCAGTTCCATGCAGGTCTTTAGCTGGTTGGTATTTATTTTTGATGATTTCAAAGTTTCTTTTATCGGGAACTTGAGTGAATTAGTGAAACCAACGTCGAAACTTACAAGCAGATCTCTTGGTTCCACGTGTAGATCTTTTGATCATTTCTAAGTGGTATGGTTTTGTACATGATGAAGCTGCGGTTTTCAGCATGCGGCTGATAGTTGTTTTGCTAAGTGTTTTAGCTAGAGTTTTGTTATGGTGCTCCTTTTGAGCTGACTATCGGGTCTGAGAGTATGCCTCCCTCTTTGTGTAATTTTTGGAGGACGTATTAATTGATGGGGCATCTAGAAGATTTTTCTCTTGGGATGATTCGTTCTGTTGATTTTCTTTCTTATCGTGGCTGCGTTATAATTTTCTTCTTGGCCTTAATTTTTTCCAGATATTGTGGTCTGGGTTGTGGTTGGGTCTGTGTTTATAGGTTTGTATGTGGAGTCTTGGAGTAGGTCTGTCTATTTTGTTTCATAGTCTTTTCTATCCATTACTACCGGTTCTGTGGGCATGGCTTGGTGGGCATAGCAGGGGAAGGATACTGTAAAATTTCTAGTCAGAGGTGGTATCTGCTGGTTCTCCGAACTACTCAAAATTTCCGCTACCGGTTTTCCTGAACTGGTCAGAACCTGCTGAATACCACCTCTTACTCCAAAATTTCTTTGCTTTATCACATGTCTACCATAAATGACACTTCCAACATTTATTTGAAATATCTTTATACATTTTAGATAACTTATTAGCTGTTAAATACCAATAACACATCATCTTATAGAAATGTTCTTTTGAATTAGTTTCGTATAAATTTTAAATCTTTTGTCCACATATTTTTCCATTGTTCAAACATCATATTATATCCAAAATTCCTTGCCCACTGAATCATACAATGTTTTACATGTTCACTTTTCAAATTTAATTTCAGTAACATTTTATAAATCATAGCAATAATATGTTCATCACTATCACACAGTAAGATTTCCAATTCAATGTTAACGAAATCATACCCATAACTCTTTTTTTATAATTAAAATCTTTCAGTTGTTGATGTGTAAACCAGTGGGTAGATAGGACTTATGAATGCTTATGATATGCTTGAAATTACGGCTAGTCCATTGACTACATCAAAGCACAAAGCTTCATTTATAGGTTACCTTTTTGTATTATTTTTGTTTTAAATGTATGCATGGCAGCATACATACTTTATCAAATTATGGTGCTACAAATATTGTTCTATCTTGTTTTATTGTCTTTTCAATTTGTCATTTTGAAAATCTCTAAAATCCTTAAATAGTTATTCAGGTAATTTCCTAAAGTGATTAGAAAGTGAGCTTAATGTCATTTAAAAGGCTCTGCCATGCTATAATTCCTTTTGTCTGCCAGCACTCAAACCATGTGAAAGACCTGTTTGTAGGAGTAGCCATCAAGAGCACAAATGGGCAATCTCCCGTACTTTCTTTATCCAGGGAACTTCCCTGGGTCCATCCTCTGGTTGTTCAGTGTTTGCTGTGGTCATAATCTCTGCTCATTCCAAGACATCTTAGTTCAGCATTGCTCTCCTGGAGGAATATATAGTCACAGCTTACAAAATCTAAGGAAACAATAAAAATAATTTCTATCTGTGTTTGCCACTGGAGCGCCCTGATCCTTTGGATTCGGGGCTGAAGCCACCCCATAGAGGTGGTGAAGAGGGGGGAGATTGCTAGCTGAGTGGAGGGGAGCCGCATTTCTCCTCCTTGGCTGGTCTAAATTCCCCCAAAGGTGGTTGCAGTGGTGGTCAGAAATGGCCACCTCAAAGAAGAATCTGACTGGATAAGATTGTGCAGGAGGAAGACAAAGAGGAAAGCAGGACAGACCAACGAGAAATCTAAGCAAGGTACCCTGAATCCTAAAAGTAACCAGAGGGATCTACTTCTGAAAGAAGATCTTTATAAGGTGGCAAAGAGAGAGAAAAGGAGTTAAAATATCCCTTTTTTACTTTATATTGACAATTACAATGATATGGGAAAAATTTTATTTAATTTCCTTCTTGACACTTAATCAGGACACCTTCACGCTGCAACATCTGACAGTGTCAAACGAGACTATAAAGATTTCTTTTTCTTGCTCATTTTAAACGCCCCTCAAAAAGGCAGAAGACGCTCGGAGGCAAACCACGGGGGGCACTACATGCGACAAAATGGACGGCTCACAACTCGGACAATAAACCTCGGACTTCAACATGAAACTCTTGAAAAGACTCCCAACGGATACTTTTTTTTTATTATAACACATACTAATCTGTGACCAACTAGTCACAGGCCGCTCCGAACCACCTAAGTACCTCTACGCCATCATCCGCTACAATGCTCGGTGCACTCATATGACAACCTCAGCCTAACAAGGGTTCAGGGGCAGCTACGAGAAAGAATAATGACAAAAAGAAAAAAGTGGGTACCTAATAAATAATAACTATACCAATCTGTAGAAGGTGGTTATGGACGTGACTTTGAATGAGACTAGACGCTCTGTCACTAATGATGCCTACAATGTCTTCTGGTAAGGCTGTTCCAGACTCTGGACTGCAGTGTGTACCAAAATCCTGGCCAGTTGAGTGGTGTTCTGGACTGGGTTTCACAAGAGCATGTCCGGAGTTGAACACTAAGCAAGTTTGTTCTCTCATGTATATGAGGGTGGGGGAACACAGCTTTTCAGGTCTTGAAGGGCAGGGCCCGTCTGCATTTTGTCCCGAGGGAACTGTCAGCCTGCACACATTGACGTCTTATGGCTGAAGCGAACGAATATTGAAGTGGAGCTGCCGTCCTCATTTTATTCCGCATTATGATAGGGCCTTCTTTCTGTATACATCAAGATTGAAGTATTGTGGAGATGCATTAGCCCAGCACAGAGAGGCGTATTCCATGATACTTCTTTCTGGGGCCTTGACACTGTTGGCTCCCCAGGGGCACAGTTTAGTGCGTACCTCCTAGAGCACACACTCCTGTCCAGCTCTTGGACTGAAATGTTCCTGATGTGCTTATTCCAGGTGAGCTTCTTGTCACCGTGATGCCCAGTATCTCCAGTTCGTCTATTCTCGGGTGATATTTTTGTGTTTTCCAAAGTGAAGTCTACCCCGATGTTGTCTCTTTCTTGATACTGTAGAGCCTTGCACTTGGCTGGCCTCAAAAGACACCCCATTTATCAGCCCATTGCTTTAATGTTTTCCAGGTCTTGTTAGGCTTGCATTAACTGGTCTCACTTCTCACTGATGATCCTAATTTCACAGAACAGGGTGGAGTCATCAGCATACAGATATAGGGCCATTTTCACAGAGACCTCGACCCCGGTCATACAGCAAGAACTGAGAACACACAGGGCGCACTAGAAATTGATCCCTGTGGTACTGAAGCCTTAATGGCATGTAGTTGTGGGATGACTGGCCTGACAAGGACAACCTTATAATCTATCTGAAGGTGCTTTCAATCAATACTGAGCAGTTTTTCCTCTGATACCTCTCCAGCTTGGAACAGAGGCCAGGTTGCTGCCGACTTGTGAAAAGCTCCCTTAATGTCCAGCGCATGGAGTCGACTCATTCCCTCTGGTCTAGTGTGTTAGACCATTGTTTGAGAGAGGTTCAGCAGATCTGCAGGATGTGGTGAGGTCTAAAGCCAAATTGTCTGTCTGAGATAAAATGATGCTGAATAAAGGTTGAAAGTTGGATTGAACAATCTGACTCCATAACTGCTTTATTACCCAGAAGAGAATTGGCGGCTACATTGCAGGGTCAGACTTTGAGTCCTTTGTGGATCGGGATGACATGCCACCATCTCCATTGGCTGGGGAAACATTCCATTTGAGAATCCATAGACTGGAACAGGCGCTTCGTGGTCTTTGCTAGTTTGACACTACACCCTCTGAGAATTCGCGTTGGACTTCATCAGGGCCATTGCTTTGTCCTGATTTAGAGTTTCCTAAGGGTCTTTTGACGTCTTGGCCGCTAAAGGTGATGTGTCTAGGCACATTGTTGTGTATCACCCTGAACTCCGTGCAGACGCTCCTGGCCATTACTAAGATGGTACTCTCTTGGCAAAGTGGCTGAGAAGGCTGCTGCTTTCTCTTTGCAGTAGTGTAAAACTGTCTTGTCCTGCAGCTGGATACCTACACTTGTATTCTTTCCAGATCGGAATTCACCTTAATTCCACCTTACTGCTTCCGAGACCCCATTTGTTAATCCTCTTTCAGATTCTCATCGTGTTGTCACTTGCAATTTTTCTGCTTAATTGTAATACAGCTCTTTGCTTCTTTGAATTTCCTGTCCATTTCTTCTGTGTTGTTTTTTCCATTTGCTTGTAGAGGCCGCTTTTCTGTTGCGGCTCCTGGCAGTGATCGTCAACCATGGTTTGTCCCCTGCCTTCTCACCTCTGCTTGCTAGGGATGAAAATATTCATTGCTGGTGTGAATGATGTTGGCTAATATTGCTGCAACCGTCAGTCCCTGTCAGTATTGAGGGCCTTGTTCTCAGTTGTAGAGGAGAAGAAGACTCGCATCCCAGTAGCTCAGCTTTTGTCGGATCGCCATACCTTCCTTTTGGTAAGGCTTGTTCTATGGAAGACTGGTACCGTTAAACTTGACAAAAACTGGGTTGTGAATCTGATAGTACCAGTGGGCTAGTGTTCTGTAGTGAACAGCCATACGTCAGCGACAAAGATCAGGATTTGGTCTTCTCTAGTGGCTCATGTAGCACTTGTTTGTAGTCAAGTACAGAGTTGGACATTTCTTGTGCACGTTACCAGCAGTACTGTAGTGTGGCTGCCTTACATCTGTGTGAATGCACATTGTAATTGAAATCTTTATTAAAGATACAGTAACACAGAAAGGAAAAGTAAAAGAAAGAAACAAGAAAGAAAGAGAACGCTGGTGTCTTGGTGATTTAAAAAAGTTTTTTGGCATTGGTTTTTTCTTTCTTTTCTGTTTTCCACTAAAGTCAATCAGCGTGCCCTCTTGTTCACCAAGTGTTTTTAAAATCATCACTCTGGAGGAATGAAGATGAGTCTTCTAAAACAGAAAAAAATGCAGAAAGGGGAGGAAGATCCTTTTAGAATTTTTTGTAAAGCGGGAGATCTGAACTAAGGAAAGGCAAAAACGAAAGAAAAAGCTCAAGAGCAGAAGAAGGGTGGAAAAGAAGAAGCCATTTTCAATCGATCAAGTAATGCAAAATGTGGTAATTAGGGAAAAGGGAAGGGGTTAAAAGTTTGAGATCAAAGGAACAGCAAAAAGAAAATAGTCTGAAAAAAGAAGTATAGCAAAGGCTATGGAGAAGCAGAAAAGAAAACTACAGAAGGGAAAATTAGAGAGATGAAGGGTATGAAAAAGGGAGAGAAAAAAAGGGGAAAGATAGACGAAGGCCGAAAGAACTATGAGGGACACAACGAACAGGAAATAATGAAAAATGAAATGTACTAGGATTAAAGGTATTTGCTCAGTAGAAAACACAGACGACAATGGTTAAATTAAGTTAAAGTGAGGATTCTGCCAAAAGTACAAAAAATAGTGTTGTGACAATATATACTGGTAATAGTTAGTAAATGAATAAGTCAAGTAATCTATGAGATAAAAACTGTATTGGTATGTAAGCGTATGTTTATTTATAATTAATTGCAATAATAAAGAAGAAGGGAAACTTGCAATGTTCTAAAGATTGATAAAATATTGAAAAGAAATGGAAACTTTATAAGGAAATTTATACCAGTTATTAGAATGAATTGAATAATATTATTGCTTATTAAAAGTTAAAAATAAAAAAGTTTATAAGATTAAAAAACCCGGTAAATGAAAAACTTTTATCCAATGTTTGCTTATTAACATTAAATAATAATGAACAAGGGAGGGAAACATTTCAATTATTCTCAAAGATTGCATAGATATTGAAAAGAAACATGAAAGATTACAAGGTTCAATACTCAGTACTAGAATGATTTTGAAGTAACTTTTGTTACTAATGTGTGTGTGTGTGTGTGTGTGTGTGTGTGTGTATCATATATACTTATATCATCTATATCTATATCTATCTTATCTTTTTATATCTATCTATCTATCTATCTATTCTATCTATATCTATCTATCTATCTATCATCTATCATCTATCTATATGCAATGCATTCAGGTTCCTCAGTATTTCCCACAGTCATTGTATGCTTTTAAAGTTGTAGCATGTTTCAGGCAGAATTCTCATCTGCCATCATCAGTCTGTATGGAGTTTGTATGTGGGTCAGGCTATACACAGGTGTTTGGTTTTTAAAATTTGAGGCTGCCTATTGTGTCGGCCACGATGTTTTTTTCTACATCTGATTGGTTGGGAGTCTTGGTCTGTGTTTATGTAAAAACGACTTGGAGCTCTTTTGATTGGTGTTTCTGGTTTCTTCCTGTCTGTTTTGTTGCTTTGATGCTGCAAATGTGTTTCTGTATTGGAGCTTTCATGCAGCTTGGCTCACGTGAAAGGATCGGCTTATCTATTAGGAATCTAGGTTTCTCTGGGTGCCTGGTTGGGGTGTGTTTGAGTGGAGATATCAGAGGGGTCTGTTTGTGCCCAGGTGTTTGTCTTGCTTTTGGTCGCGAGATATTTCTATTCTGAGAGTGCAGGCTTCCAAATGATTGACAGTCTGGTGAATCATCTCTTTATCATGCTTTCAGATCTTTTTTCAATCTATGGTTTTCTCTGATGATCTGTGGCTGGGGTTTCTCATAGTGGCTAGGGTTTTGGTGCATGAAGTTGACTGCTGTACTGTGGGCTTCAGTTGGATAGTGAGGAGGGTGTTCCAGCTTTTTACTGCATTTTTGTGTTCATTCCAGGCGGGTACTTATTCTCTATTGGTCTGTCCAATGTATGTTTGCCGGCGCAGATGGCAGGGAATTGATATGCCTTGTTGTTTTCCAGGCTCAATTTGTCTTTGGGGTTCTAAGGATGGCTGCTATTTTTTTGTCTGTTTTGATAGGCGCTCTTGATGTGATGCCTGTGTTAGGATACATACTGTATTTTGTCTGCTAGTCCTCTTATGTAGGCAGGACAGCTGTTCATAGTCTGTGTTACTTCTAGGTCTCTGTTTACTGCTCCTTGTGTGTTTTGTGGATTAAGCTGGTGAATGAATATATACTTATATATAATGTTGCTATGCTTTCTTTTTTACATTTCAGAGAAGTACCAAGCAGAGTCTGAATGATGAATCTACATATATAAAAGATATTAGAAATTGAATGTTGACACACTTTTAAGAATGCACAAATTCAATGTTTAATGAATTCATAAGATATAACAATAAGATTTAAAAGGTGCACTTCGATTGGATCATAGGGGGAATGTTCGCTTCTTAAGAATTGGAAGAGAACATTATGAAATATCTTGTAAACAAGACAGACGGAAAGTATAATACATATGAATAAAAAGATATGATAATTTAGGTAAAAGAAATAACAATTGAATAAGAAGAAAATGAGATAACCATAAAAGAACATTAGAGAAGTAAAGGGTACAATAGTGACGAAGTTTGGAAAAAGAGTAAATAAGATATGAAGTTGAATACATAAGATGAATATGCATATGAAATTGTGTCTGTATGGAAATGTGATAACACAGAACCATGCTGTACTCAAATAAGATGTTTTATTTGTTTTGTTAAAGCTCAATAAAACTTTATTAAAAAAATGACAGCATCTGAGAGAAAGGAATGCCATAATAGTAACAGGAGCAGAAGGTCCTCTGAACACATAATTCTGGACCCAGATCCAGATCTTCAGGGCCATCAGGAACCCAAAGAAATTAGGCACTGTTCATATCTCTATTTTTTCTCTCTTGATTTTCTCTGCCATGTTTTGCACCCTAACCTGAAATGGGAAAAGGCAAACATTATTCCAACTCTTCAAGATATTTCAATTTTTCCAATTTTTTCATGAAGGGAAATCTAAATATAAAGACTCTATTATGCCATCAGATTTTCATTCAAGACTTGTAATTTTATTATATAGAGCATTTATAATGATAGTTTCAGAATCAGTGTTATGATACATACTTTACAGTCTTTTTTATAATTTACCTGTTTCCAGGCAAATGATTCTGTCCTTTAACATTTTATGGCCATTTCCCCGATAACTTGTTTGTGTTGTTCCTATTATCACAGGTTGGATGATCGATGCAGAAAGTCGTCCTAAATTCAGAGAGTTAATAGCAGAATTCTCCAAAATGGCTCGAGATCCACAACGCTATCTCGTCATACAGGTGCTGAGCATGACTATAACATGGTGTTCACTTTTTCAAGCAAAATGATACAATGTGCTCCAATTTTTTAAAAATTAAATGGACAAATGGTATCAAACTGTTTTGAAATTTTAAGTAGGTCAGTAAAAATCAGTAAAATAATAGTCATTTCTAAATCTAAAAGCAAAGATACAAATATGTCAGTTTCATTTTAAACAATATTTTGTATTCAATATGTTCTGTATGCAAATACTGGTTTCAAACAATACATTCTGATTGGGTACTTAGAACGAAAAGGGATTGGTTCAAAAGGAACCACCTGCAGCTCCGCCGGGAAGGTGGCAAAATCAAACATTGTCATTGCTACAAGTACCTCCGGCCGGGGAAAAATGTATAAAAACTGGCGCGGCTTGAGATGTTCCTTTTCTACACTCTGGCTAAGAAATAAAGACTTTGCTGTTGGAACCCGGTCTACCTCGTGTTTCTCCGGACAAAACACAATACACTTGGACTGATTCTGACTATCTAAATCAGGACTTTGTAATCCCAATTTAAAGAATACTTTGAAAGAAATATATTATAATAGCATATATTGATCTAAAAAGCTGCTAACCAATGCTCTTGGGTCACAGATTATGTTAAATCCGGATATGTAATAAATACAAAGAAAATTATAATTTCAAATTTATGGAAAAGAAATTTTATTTTAAAACTAAGAATGAGAGAAATATATTCCATTTTAACCTATTTTCATACAGAAAGAGACATTGAATAAGCTGAATAAATCTCCCTAAGCCTCTCAATTCTCTACAGAATTTTATTACCAAAGAAATAAGACAAAAACAACTTTAGCTAAAAAATTCAGGATTTTCTGCTTTGGCTAAATATCTGAATAGTGTATATGGAATCAAAACATTTCAGGTGGGTTTCATATTTTCTCTGGAGTCATTGTCTAAGGGACGTTCTTCTCAGATAATGGTGAACAAATGCTGGATAAAGTATGTTACATGTTTAGAGTAATTTATAGTATTTCCCAAGAATATAGAACCATTCTTCATCTCAGTCTAAATTTATATTTTATTGTTGGTTGGTGAATATTTTAGAGTAATATTTTAACACTCAAGTTGTAATAAAACTTAATGTTATAGAAGGTGCAGTTATTTATCCTAATTGGAATTTTTGTTTCTGAGTAGGGAGATGAAAGAATGCACCTGCCCAGCCCAACAGATTCCAAATTTTACCGGAGTCTAATGGAAGAAGAAGACATGGAAGATATTATGGATGCAGATGAATATCTAATTCCCCATCAAGGATTTTTCAGCAGCCCATCAAACTCACAAACACCTCTCTTAAGCTCATTGGTATGAGACTGTTTCTAAAGTTCTTTTTGAATGAAGATACTCCAAGTAAGCAACTAATCTGTTGCATTAATGTCCACAAAGAATCTTGTGTCACAGCCTTCTCCAATTTGGATAGCTATGAGTTATACATATATCATTATATCAGTTGTTTGAATTCCATAGTCAAGGGTTCATAATTAAAAATATTGGAGGTTTTCCCACACACTTGGAGGTTTCCCAGTTACTTCAGATCTGGGGAGGGGGGACTTCCATGTTTTGTATGTTTAGGACTTCCATGTTTAGAATATTGGGTCTAATATTCTTCATCTGTTAAAATAAATCCATGAAATATTGTTGTCTTTTATTTTAGAGTGCTACAAGCAATAATTCTGCAGTAACATGCATCGATAGAAATGGGGTAAGTTTTATCAATCTGGAGCCATGGACAGTAATTTCTGAATTGTTTCATGGTGTGTGTATGTGTGCGTATGTGTGTCTGTGTGTGTATACAGTATCTCCCAGAAGTATCACCCCTCACATTTTGTAAATATTTAAGTATATCTTTTCATGTGACAACACTGAAGAAATGACACTTGGCTACAATGTTAAAGTAGTGAGTATATTGGCTTGTCTAACAATGTAAATGTGCTGTCCCTCAAAATAAACAAACACACAACCATTAATGGCTAAACCACTGTCAACAAAGTGATTACACCCTAAGTGATGATGTCCAAATTGGGCCCAAAGTGTCAATATTTTGTGTGGCCAACATTATTTTACAGCACTGCCTTAACTCTCTTGGCATAGTGTTCACAGAGCTTTCCAAGTTGCCACTCTTCCACTCCTCCATGATGATGTCAGCAGCTGGTAGATTTAGAGACCTTGTACAACTCCACCTTCTGTTCAGGATGCCCCACAGATGCTCAATAGGATTTACGTCTGGAGACATGCTTGCTAGTCCATCACCTTTACCCTCAGCTTCTGTAGAAAGACAGTGGTCATTTTGGAGATGTGTTAGGGTCGTTATCATGTGAATACTGCCCCTGTGGCCAGTCTCTGAAGGAGGGATAATGCTCTGCTTCAGTATGTCACCGTACATGTTGACATTCATGGTTCCCCCAATGAGCTGTCGCTCCTCGGTGCTGGCACGCACTCATTCAGCCCCAGATCATGACATTCCACTAACCATGCTTAGGCAAGACACCGCTTGTGTTGTACTCCTCACCTGGTTGCCGCCAACACCTGCTGATACCATCTGAACCAATAAGGTTGTCTTGGTCTCAACGGACCATAGGACATGGTTCCAGAAATCCATGTCCTAAGTCTGCTTGTCCTGCAGCAAACCATTTGCGAGCTTTCTTATGTATCATCTTAGAAGAGGCTTTCTTCTGAGATGACCAAATTTGATGCAGGTAATGGCGTATAGTCTGAGCACTGATAGGCTGACCCCTCACCCTTCAACCTCTGCAGCAATGCTGGCAGCACACATATGTCTATTTCCCAAAGCAACCTCTGGATATAATGCTGAGCACAGGCACTCAACTTCTTGGTCAACCATGCGAGGCCTATTCTGAGTGGAACCAGTTCTGTTAACTGCTACCGTATATATTCGCATATACGACGACTCTAAAACTCTTTTTTTTAAAATCAAATTAGGTGGTTGGCTTATACACGCAAATCTGATCAACACAAACGAACTGATATGACGCCACTTTCTCAGATCACACAATATCATTGATATTACCATTCAGTCATACATACAGCACATAAAAATGCACTAAATAAAGTTAATTCCGACAAACTACAACTCAATTTCAATATTAATTTTAACTGTACTCAAATAAAATGCAACAAATTACGTCTAATAAGAACATTTTTTTTACTCTGGGCACTCCATTTTGGCTTTTTTTCTGTCACCTGATCATAACACGCTGTGATTGGTTAGTCATTCACATGACGCTTTCGGGTTTGCGATCGTCATGTGCAACATCAGATTCTTTACTATACCGGATGATTAACTTAATATTGTTCCCTACACAAATGCTTTGAAAATGAACCTTCTCAGTGCATTGCATATTGATACTCTTTGTTATTAGCCCAACACACACACCATGGTCTTGGCCATTGTGCTGCAGCTCAGTTCAAGGTTTTGGCAATCTTTTTATAGCTTAGGCTATCTTTATGTAGAGCAACAATTCATTTTTTTAGATGCTCAAACCAGTTCATGTTGAACTTCCAGTGACCAGTATGAGTGAGTGAGAACAATAACACCAAAATTAACATACCTGCTCCCCCTTCACACCTAAGACCCTGTTACACTATGGAGTCACATGACACCAGGGAGACAAAACGGCTACTTGAGCCCCATTTGGATATTATCACTTAGGGTATACTCCGCTTTGTTGCCAGGGTTTAAACATTAATGGCTGTGTGTTGCATTATTTTGAGGGAAGACAGCACATTTACAATGTTATACACGCTATATACTCACTACTTTAAATGTAGCCAAGTGTCAATTTCTTCAGTGTTGTCACATGAAAAGATATACTAAATATTTACAAAATGTGACAGGGGGGTACTCATTTCTGTGAGATACTCTGTGTATGTGTGTATATACATACATACGTATGTGTGTGTGTATGTGTGTATGTGTACATGTATATGTATATATATATAAACAGAAACGGCTGCAAAAGCCTGATACACAGACGAACTCAATACACAAGCCTGATGATGGCAGATGAGATTCTGCTGAAACATTGCTACAACTTTAAAGCACAACTATAATGACGTAGAAAATACCCAAACAAAGCTCGAATACCATACATATGTGTGTGTGTGTGTGTGTGTGTGTGTGTGGTGTGTGTGTATGTATATGTATATACCTATGCATTAGAATAAATAAATAAGCAAGCCATTATTTGGAATTAGAATGCCTTTTTGTGCAACAATACTGAAATCTTCTATTTAATCTGAACTTTATTACAATTAGCAGGCCTATCCATGAGAGAAGACAGCTTTGTCAGAGATACAGTTCAGATCCAACTGGAGTTTCCTAGATGACAGTCTGGACGATGGTTTCTGCCTGCTCCTGGTAAGTACACAACTCTTTTGAACATATGTGTTCCTCTATGATAACATTAATCAAAGGGAATAAGTTTTTGAATTTGATCCCATGGAAAGAAATAAAGCACCTTTTAAAATTAGACAGGTTTATTATGTCAATCACATAAATTTCCTTTAGAAGAAGTACATATTAAAACTTTACAAAATAAATGCAGATAAAAATAACAATAATGTTTATTTATCCACATTATCCACAAATAATGTGATTGGTTTATAATGGGTTTTACAAACAATAAAGCAATGTAGCCACATTCAAACACAGAGAGGCTAACAACTGTACTAAAATAATCAAAAAAAATTACTGGGGCTACAAAAGGTAGCAATCTATATAAAGTGGACTATATATAAGGGATTTTCCTGAACTTACCTTCAAGAATGGTTGGTTAGAAGTAAGTTAAAACTATCTAAGCTAATAGTATCCTAAAGGGCCCGGTCCCACTGCACTTACAGATGCAAAGAGGATGTAAAACGTTAAAAAAAGCTTGACATCCGTTGGAAAAGCTATGCATCCGTTGTGTACTCACTGCATATGTGTTTCATACACTCTATCCGTCGAGCATCTGTCCACGCAATTTCATCGCGCAAGAAGTTTTGAGCTGCACAAAACTTTGTGAATGGATGAACTTTCCGCTGCGTATGGTGCTACATCCACAACATATACGAGCAACAAAACATTCTTTGTCCGTTATCATCCATTAAACATCCGCTGTATCCTCTCTGCATCCTCTGGCCATCCCTCAACTCACATCCGCTACAGCTGAAATGGAAAGAGGGAAGAAACAAAAGTACACGGAACGTCTACACAGCGTTATATGCACGGAAATAGAAAGGTAAGCGTATGCATCTCATATATAAAGTATTCAAAATGGACTAAACGTTTGTATATGGGATGTATCTCATATATTTAGGATGTTCTGCAGTGTGTCAGAGTATGTAGAAGGACACCTAGTGGACAACCGATATTTTCTATAAAAAGGGGGAGAAAATCCTCTGGATCGCTGGGATGGTGGACCATACAGTCCCCTATGGTTGCACTGGAGGTTTATCTATCCCACAACTATCCTTATCTATCCCACAAGCTGCAAAGGCTTAACCATTTTTTCAAAGTTTCCCCAACACTTTATTAAGTAAAAAAAAGAACCAAGTAAACTAAGTGTGTTAAGCAAAGATAACCTTATTAACTTTCTTAGATAAACTTTATGACTTTATTAAAATAAGCAAAATGAACCAAGTAAACATATTAAGTGTCTTAAGCAAAGATAAACTTTCTTAGGTAAACTTTATGATATTAAATAAGCAAAATGAACCAAGTAAAGTGTCTTAAGCAAAGATAAACTTAACAAGTAAACAACTCAGTTTCTGACACTATTCTCAGCACTCTGAGTCATGTCCATGGTCTCAGCTGTTAAGCAGGCAGGGACTGTGGAGGTGGCTGTGGCTTGAGTGCTGGTCTGAGGGACCATTGGGATGCTTGGCCCTGAGGGTACAACAGGTGGTGGTGTGTTCAGGAAGCTATCCGAGAGCTGACTCGTCCCATGAGGTGAGATGCCCTTCATCAAGGACTTGAGTGTCAGGCCCAATACTGATGACAGATTGACGGCTTGGCTGTGGGGTGCAGGAAAGAGGGGTGTACTGGGGCTGTCTGGTCTGCAGCTGGGTGAGGACTGGCATCTTTGGCGTCTGATGAAACTGGGGACTGGGAAGTTCTGCTTCTGCTGTGGGAAGTCCTGGTAGTCATAGCCTTGGTAGGTGAGAGGCTGTTGAAAGCCGTGGAAGGGCTGTGACATCGCCTGTGGTGGAAAGCAGACCTGGACTGGGTAGGAGCAGCTTCAGCTGGGCCTTGAGGGTTGTGCAGAAGTGCTGTGATCTTCTGCTTCATCACTGGTACTGGGCCTCGGGCAGGTCCCTCAGGGTGTGGCTCATGTAAGTGATGAAGGTGTTCCGGCCCGAGGATGCTCTGTCCAAGTGGACCAGCTGAGAGAGAAGTTCTGTGCTGGTCTTCATTGTGTTCCTGATCTCCAACAGCACACTGTGGTCCTGGCCCTCCAGTCTGCCTCTCTGCCTGCATCCTCTGGAGCTGGGGTAGGAGTGGGTTTGCCTCTGGTGGCTGCTGCTTCTTCCTCCATTTGTGACAGCAGGGCGTCATCCTCCACGGGATCCTCCAAGTCTGCTGGCATGGGAATGCAGCTGTCGGGGGGGGTCTCTGCTGTGGGGCCCTCTGAAGACACCTGCCTGGACAGGATAGCTGGCTCCTGGCTGGAAGAGGACTGGCTGTCTGTGGGCTGTCTGAGGAGATGGGTCTCAGAGGGGCTGCTCCTCGGTGGCGGATCTCACCCTCCAGGAAACTGCACTTGGCCATGACGTACATCTCCTGGTCAGTGAGCTTGACAGCGGCCTGCCCGGATTTCTTGAGGTGTAGCTTGCCATACCAAGGATGGTTCCACCATCCTAGGAGTACTTCTACAGTGTACCCCAGGCTCTCTGCCTTGTCTCTCCAAGCTGTCTGCTTCTTCTTGGTGTCCCAATACAGTCTGTGGCCCTTTCTCAGAGGTTCTCCCTCAGCATTCAAGCACCTCATCCTCATGCTCCTCGGAAACGGTGTACTGTTTCCTCTCTCCCTTCTCCTCCCTTGCCTCTTCCTCCCTCTGCAGGGGCTTCAGCAGGGCCTTCAGCATCAGGGCCTTCTGGAGATTGTTCAGGGCCTTCAGGGGCTTGAGCAGCAGGCCTTCAGCAGCAGGGCTTTGAGGAGCTTGAGGGCCTTGGGGCTGGTCCACCACAGCAGCAGCAGCTTCAGAGTCAGTGCCAGGGGGTGGGATGCTGGTTTTGCCCTCTTCACCTTGCCAGGGCTTGAACGAGTAGGCATGGCTTCCTCTTCTTGCCTGACTGACGAACCATGGGGTTCCTGCAAGATGTATGTGGCAGCACATCTTTCCCCTGTATGCTGACTGCGTGCGTGCTGCATCCTTTTATATTCCGTGGAGCTGACGCAATTCATACTCCCCGCATGTGCAGTGAATGCTTTGCATCCGATATACATCCACGCGGCATCCCCTTTGTTTCCTATAGATGTCCGTGATGCATCCGCTTCATCCACTATGCATTCGCCCTTCCGCTGTGCATCTGCTTCGAAATTCTCCCCTGGAACTCCTTCGAAGGTGTCATCTGCTTCCATCCACTTTCATCCGCTAGGCTTCCTATGAACATCTGTTTCACATCCCGGCTACATACTACCCACGTCTGTTTCTTTCCGTTCTTTTCTGTTCTTTTATGCAAATTTTCACCACTTTTTGGAGAGGATGACAACGGATGGAGCCACCCCCAAAATTTTGCTCGTCCGCTGTGTCCTTTATGCATACGTTTTGCGTCCGTCGGCCAGTGGGACCGGGCCTTTAATGTGGAAGTGAATATTTGCCGGTCTAAATTCTTGGCTGGTCTGAAATAGTGTGATTGGCTACTGAAAAAACATATCCAAGTAGAGCCAGCAAAAATCTAATTTTTTTTCTCTTGCTATAATACTTTATTTAAGGCTTGATACTTGTAAAGTTGTGAGAGATTGAAGAAACAGGAGCCAGATCTTCAGTAACAGCTTTTTATTTAATAAGAACAGTACAACCCAGCAAAGGCTGTCTGATAGCTCCCTCTTTTATAGGGAGCTGTCAGAGGGCTCAATCAATCACAGCTCTCCGTTTTCCCACTGCTACACTGGACCTGAGTGAAGCCTATGATTCACTTGCAATATCTAACAACATTGACATTTGACATTAGTAATATGTCCTGAATCCTGTCCCATAATCCTGAAATAATTTGTCTTACCTAAGTCAATTTAAAATTATCAGCCAGGATCAAGGAGATTATTTCAAGATCACTTGAAATAATACTTTCAGCCAGAAGTAAAATAAACATAGCTACATGCTGGTTTCTGCGTTAATCATGAGCACCCACATTAGATACACTTTACACCATTTGGAAAATAATCCTTAGAAAATTACTTTGTAGTTTCAAGCATATTTGTAGCAAAAGTTTATGCCCAGTAATTATTTAATGATTTAGGTCCACTTAGGTATTTTGCTCACTCTTTTGCTACAAGTACTTTTAAAACGGGTACAAATCATGTACTGCTAAAACAGGGATGTCAAACTCAATTTCACTGAGGACCACATCAGGATTGGGTTTGACCTTGGAGGCCCGGTGGAGGCATGGCCATGGAGGGCAAGACACAGGAGTACATCTCCCCAGGCATGGTTTTATAAACTTATAAAAATAGGGAGGTGTACATTTCTGTGATTTTGTTTTTTTTAATACTTGATCTACTTGATCACCTTATGAGAGAGAGAGACCAGATCAAGAAACTGATTCCTTAGGAAGATTAGAACTACAAAATTGTTGACATAGGCTAAAGTAGCAGAATCCTGCAAGCCTGAAAGGTAAAATATTTTACTTTTCCTCCCTTTTATAACCTTCTGAGTAAATTGTGGCCTTCTGGACCACCTGGGGGAGGGGAATTTTGGGCCTGGAAGGCCTCCTAGACCTCTCCAGAGGCCCCCATTTTGGGCCTAGAAGGCCTCCTGGACTACTCTAGAGGCTCTGTTGGACCACTCTGCGGGCCCTGTTTTGGACATGGAAGGCCTCATTGCAACACTCTGGAGGTCCCTATTTGGGCTTGGAAGGTCTCCTGAAGCACTCGGGGGGAGGGGGGGCTATTTAGGCCTGGAAGCTTCCTGCAGCACTCCAGAGGCTCCCATTTTGGGCCTGGAAAGTCTGGACTACTCCAGGTGGGGCTGTTTTGGGTCTGGAAGGCCTCCTGCAGCCCTCTGGAGGCTACATTTTAGACCTGGAAGGCCTCCTGGACCACTCTGGGGGGGGGGCGTATTGGGTCATAAGTCTTTGTTGTCTTCTCTTTCTATTTGTTCTGATGAAGGCTTCCTGAGACCATAATTAAGCACATGCTTAGTCCAAAAAACTCTTGTTTTATTTCATTGCTGGGAATTATGTTCATTCCCAGCCCGTAATGTGTTCCAAACAATCCCTCGAGATAAGTACCAACCTTTATCTCCTTTGAATTGCTCAATATCTCCATTATTGCCATAATGGCTGCCCCAGCTTCACGGCAGCCATAATGGCTGCCTCTCCTTTTTGTTGTCCAGCTGGAGAGGGAATCCTTGGGTCCAGCTGGAGAGCCACCATTCTCTGCAACCTGCAGGATGCCCCTCCTTTATTTGTCAGGCCTACAAGGTGACTTTAGCACTCTGGGGCCCTCCAGTGAGGAGGATTTGGTGCACGTTTACAGAGGTTCACTCCTCGCATCCAGTCCCGATGTGATATCAAACTGAAAGCTCTTTTTTTAGTTTGTTTTGATAGCCTTCTGCCAGCGAAAATGGAGCCAGGAGATTGTGCATATTCCTTATGCCTCATTTTGGCCTCCATCAGAAAAAAACGGCCCTCTATTAGTTCTGTTTTTGCTGGCAGAGAGTTCAGGAGGCCCCCACACCCCTTTTCAGCTGCGATGGCCTCCTGCAGCCCTGTGCCAGTGAAAACAGCCCTCTGCCAGCCCTTGCATTTTTGCTGACAGAGGCACTGTGAGCCAGTCCTTTGCTGTTTCCAGGCCGGTCCTGAGGGCCACATCTAAGCACCAGATCTGGCCTATGAGCCTTAAGTTTGACACCCTTGACTGTTTACCAAATATATTTTGGAATAATTTTTTTCCCAATGCTTCCTCTGTACAATATTGTACCCTATGACTATCATTAAATGTTGTACCTTATGATTCTTGACAAATGTATCTTTTCTTTTATGTATACTGAGAACATTTGCACCAAGACAAATTCCTTGTGTGTCCAATCACACTTAGCCAATGAAGAATTCTATTCTATCTATCTGTACAATAATCAGCCAAAATATGCAAAGCTGGTTTGTAACTAACTGGTACATATTAACAGCACTATATGCTCTGCATATAAACAGACCTCATTGTTTTATAAATGTCTTTTGGAGAATATATGAAGTTATTTAACTTAGTCACAAAATAATTGCTAAATAGATTATCATAAATATCAAGAATATCATGATACAGCTCTGTCTAACGTGGATAGGAATTTTTCTGGAATAATGTCCTTTTACATTCCCTGAGATTTTTAATTTAGAATTTTCATAAACTTTTACATGTTGGCTTCAGCAAACATGTGTCTATAATTTTTAAGTTAGTACCATATTCTAGATGTATATCTAAAAGCAAACCTAAAATCAATAAGGACAGGTTTTGCTTTAGCAATATTATTTTCCACTAGATGTTATGTATGATTAAACCATGATCCATAATCTAGCTTTGTGTTCTAAAACCTATCTACTCATCAGCGAACATATGAACAAAATACAATCCAATATATAAGATTTTTATAAATATCTTGGGCATAAAGTTTTCCATTTAATGTATATTTAAAGAGGGATGCATCTTTAAATTGGCAGGCAAGTCTGAATTTCTTTTTTTTACAAATAGACATTATAATAGCAAAGGTGCACTCCGTTGAAATCGGAGCAATATGATCCATGAAGGTAAACTCTGGATAGTTGGATGGCATATAAATTTAATAAATAAATAAACAGAGGTGCTAACAGCATCTATCATTCCAGATTATTAAATATCTATATACCACTAAAACTCTCACTCCTATAACCTTTAATTGGGCACAAGTATTCTAGTATACTACTTAAATTCTCATTCCTGGCTAAAACAACTTTTGATCTAAGGTATCTCAGATGAGCTAACTTATAGAATCTGTCCAAGATTTGGAACCCATGATTGCAGAGAGAATAAATGTGGGGAAATTAGGGCTGTTTCAGTACTGCTGGGCTACTACTATTGTCACATGATGCTCATTTTGAATGTTCTGCAACAGTTTTCCGGCTATTCTCTCAGTGCCTTTTTTCCTCACTAGACAAACTTGCCCGTTGAACTTGGAGTTGCGATTTTCTACTGGCTTTCTCACTAACTTTCTTCCTGCAAGCTTATCACAAGTAAAGTAAACAGAAAAATAGAAAAGCCGCAAGGAATTAAAAGGTGGGGAGGGAGGGAGGGAAGGAAGGAAGAAAAGAAAGAAGGAAGGAAGGAAAGAAGGAAGGAAGGAAAGAAGGTTGGTTTTCAATGTTCCTTCCTTCCTTCTTTCTCTGCCAATAGGGAAGCCAGAAGAAGTTGGAAGTCACTCCCATAGCTTTTTGCCCATCCATAGTAATTCTGTTTCTCTGTTTAAGTAAGGAAATATCTCAAAATGATGACCCGATGGGCATAAATTGTTTACCCAATTATAATTTCAGCAGTGATAAATCATTGCCTGGAGATTTGACTTAATCACAATCTCCAATTTTCTCTTTAGGAAAATTGAATAAGGAGAGGAAACATAAATCTATTTTTTTGATGATAACTGAATTTACCAAACCAAATCTGGTCATTTGTTCCCAGTATTGCATTAAAATCACCAGTAAATGTTATTTTAAAAAGAAAAATAATACGTTTCTTGAATACATCTTTATGTTGGGGCAATAGTGCTAATGTAAGAAAGATGACCTATAGTCAGCACTGTTATGTTATCTTTATCCCACAGCACTTCATGAAGCCTCGTTACAAAATATACAGGGGTGGAATTTTACCGGTTCAGACCAGTTCGGGTGAACCAGATGTTAAATTTGTATCTGGTTTGCTGAACTAGTATTTGAACTGACTAGCTGGCCCCTGCCTGCCCCCCCCAGAAGCCTCCACGCAGCCCATTTTCAATGCAGGTAGGTGCAGGGTCCGTGCAGAGGTTCTAGGAGTGGGGAAAATAGACCTTCCGGAATTACTGCAAGTCCGGAAACAGACCTGTTTCCATCTTCTGGGAGGCCTTCAGAGGCCCGAGGGAAGACTCTGGACCCTTGGGAAGGCAAAAAACAGCCCTCCCCCATTCCTGTAGGCCACGCCCACCAGGGTCACACCCATCCAGCAACTGGGCAGTGAACCAATTGCTGGAATTTTTGAAACCCGCCCCTGAATATATTATTCATTTTGTTTTTCAATTTTTTTTAGACTTTTGTTTTCCTAACTGCTGTCCTATCTGCCTCAGATTTTTACTAATTGTCCCTTCCAATCTGTATAATAAATTGTCCATGTTGTACCTGGATTCTATTTGTTCATAGAAAGTTTAATATTGAAATGTGTCCTGGCTTCATTAACAACAGTTCTGAAAATGAATGTTATACGTAAAGTTTCATATAAACAAATAGAGCCACAGAAGAAGCACTAGAGAAGCAGAAAAAATGGGAGTTCAAAAACAAACTCATAAAATCCTAAGGGAAGATTTTTGCAACTAGGAAATGTGTTATGACTCCTCAGAGCATTATTTCTTCAGTAACCTTTCATAGACTTGCCAGGTGCAGCTGCATCAAACACTGCTATAATGCTTTTCTTTTGCTCGTTTCTCATCAGATGCCAAGGCTACGTGAAGGAGGCTCCATTGATTTTAAAGAAGATGCATCTTTACTGATGGATAAAATTAATTGCAAATTGTGGTGCTTGTAATATATAAATTTGATTTTTAAAATGCTGTAATTGCATAAGTTGTGATTTCTGTCTACAGAAGGCTGTATCAATTGAATAGTTGATGAACAATGCCACAGTTATATAAAAAAATTAACACTTATATTATTTGCAATTAAACAAAGACATAATGTTGAGTGATATATACAGTTCTTAACACATGTTTTGTCTTTCTAAAATCATTTCAGAATATGTAAATCAGCAAGTGACCCCAAATGCATCTGCTTCTATGGTACAAAATCCAGTCTACAATACTTTCTCCCTTCCCATTGATCTAAAGCCTATGAATGATTCAAATCATCAAAAGCTGCATAACACAGCACTGGATAACCCAGAATATCTCAACACAAGTCTCTCACCTTTGGCTAACACAGTTTTTGATAGCTCTTCCTGTTGGGACCAGACAGCCAACTACCAAATCAGTCTGGACAATCCAGACTATCAGCAAGACTTCATGCCCAGAGACAACAAGTCTAATGGCATTGTTAAACTTCCTCCAGCTGAGAATCCAGAATACCTAAGGATAGCAGTGCCAAAAAATGAATACATTGAAGCCTCAGCATGACCGTGGTAAAGACTTTATATAGTCTCAGCAATGCAGGAAAGAAACACAGATGAAAGAGTTGTTTGCTATATAGAAACAGATTATGGTTAGATTAAAAATCATAGTTACATTTTGTAGTATACTTTTATTTTCCAAGTGTCTGTACTGTTTCAGCAAGTTTGCCTAGAACTTCATTTATTTCTGTGTTTACAAAAAATGCAACTAAGAACCAAGAAATATCAACCAGCAAGCAATGTTTTTTTCTTAAGCTATATACAAGCCCAACCTTTTTCGGAATATTAACTACTGTAATAAGCATCCGTCTTAAGCCCTTTTGATACCATATCTTTTATAGGTCATTTGTAGTACTTCTTTTGAAAAGCCTTTATGGCAGTAAGTGACAAGGTTATGCCATATGGATCATAGTGAGAGGAGCACAGGGTAAGTGGGGGGCTTAAGACTCAGATCATTTTATCTGCAATAACAATAGTACTTTTTAAAATATGGAAATTCTGCTTAATATAACCTTTGATTACATTGGGAGGAGGAATGCTTAGTTCTTCATACAACATACACTGCCACTACTACTGCTGGGAAATTCTGCAAGTTTCAATTCAAGAATGTTGATAAAATTCAAAAAGTTAGACAGTCAGGAATGATCGTCAGGTACTCTGTCACATGTTTCTGTAATACTCACTGTAGGAATGAGCAGCATTGTTGTCTATGGAGTTTGTGCTTGTATCTTAGATTCATGATTTTTAGAGATATGAAAAATGAACAAACATCTGTAAATGGAAAACACTGATTCTTGTTTTGCACATAAAAACATTCCACCTCACTAAAGATGGGTCCTGGGGAAATCTATTGCAAAAGCTTAAAAAAATTATGCTGTGACTGAACATCTATTTATCATTATGCATAAATTATTGGTAGAGAAAAATATTAATCTTGGAAATAATTGCATTGAGGCAAAATATTTCTGTACCAAGATTCAGCATTATGTGATAAATAAAATCAGTTAATTTGCATATGAAGCATAATTCAGAAACTTCATTTAAACAGGTAAATTAACTTATTCTCCCAAAATATCCCATCAGTGTAGGATGATTTTCAGGCCAACCTGAACAATACATATTAAATTGATGTTCTAATACAGTGCTCTTACCTATTTTACTCAGAACTAAGTCCAACTGAATTCAATACAGTTGTCTCTCTAATAGTATATAGGATTGCAATCTACTAGTGTAATCCAGTATAAAGGCCTAATTTTAAAATAAGATCTATTAAATTTAGTGATATTTATTTCTGTACTAGTATGCATAATATTGTAGCTTGATTAAGCATGGCTCAATTGACTCTCCATGGCATACTGTCTAATACTGTTATCTCTGTTAGTTTGAGTTTATGACTTTGATATAAAGCCAGTATATAACAATTTCCATATTGTTTAAATAATGGTGAGTGTAATCATTAGAATCCCTGCTTTAATTACAAATGAAAAAATCATTGAACAATAACTATTCCTTTTTTTAATGATAATATAAATTCTGCTAGTAAAATACATGTGAAAATAGTCCTGAGTATAATTTATTATGTTGGATTATGGCATTTCATATCCCAGGAAATATAAGGTAAAAATAATCACATAGTGGGGGGAAAACAAATCACACATGAATGTATCATCAAAAAATTGGTGATGTTCTAAATAGTTCGCTATGAAGCACCAAATCATCATTAATATCTATTCTTTACAAAGTTGTTAACTTGGCTCTGGGTAATGGAAAATAAAGACTGTGGAAACTATAAATATATCTTGAAACTCTGAATTGGAGAAAACAAATCCAGGACTTTATTCTGAACGTATTTGAAATATTTTACATATTAATTGCATAGAAGAGACAAAAATTCCTTTCCAGACTTAACTGCCTGCATTTATGCTGATGATGGAGACTATCTGTTTGTTTGTGTCAAATTTTCATCAATTCTATGAACCATCTCTCTCCACGTTGTATGACTTCTTTTACTTGTATTATGGTCTTGCGGTGTTGGCTTTGATTATATCTAGCAACCATGTTTTTATAGTGGCCTCATTTCCTTTTACAAATGATTCCAAACTTAACTGCCTTTTCAAGTGAGTTTAATTGTATGACATTGCCAAAATATATAAGGTGAAATGATTCCAGCTCTATGTTTAGTTTTATATACCCAATATTTGCTTGTTTGTCACATTTGCTGTATAAGGAATGTGCAAGAGCCTTGTCCAACACCACATCATGAACAAGTCAATTTTCTTCCTGGTCAGTTTTTTTCAGAGTCCAACTTTGCAGCTATAGGTAACTGTGGGAAATATGATAGTGTGAGCTAATTCTTGTTTAGTTGCCAGAAGGTATATATACTACATACATGCAATGATCAGTATATATATTTCCTGCTCTAATTTGCAAGAATTAGCCACAATTCTGTACCATTTTTTATGCATTCTATATGCATGATGTCAGGTAAATAATTTATCTTGCTTATATAACAGAAGGTATACAATGTAAAACCACTTTGGATTGCTACATGTAATGATTTTTTCCTTTGAAAATGGATACTGATTCCCAAGCAAAAGATTTGTATAAATCGTGATTAAGTATGAAGTCACTCTAAGTGCAAAATATTTTACATTTCTGAACAATGATTTCATTTTGGGGACTTAGTTAATAAAAGAAGAACTATTATCTACCTCTTCAATGTCAATGGTAATTAACATGCTCTAATTTTCTATGATTTATATTTCTCTGTGAGAAAATGTGTTAGAAAAGGTGAGAATTGGTTTAATTTTTTGTTCTTCTCAGCCATGATTAAATTGTGTATCAATAGTGTGATCTGTATATCATGCTACAAAGGGACAACACTGCAGTTGTAGAATCTTCAGTTGCTGTTAATTATATTTCTTTTTAAGATTCATATTATCTTTTCATATTCCTTATAATCCACTTTTTATCTGGTATCAGATTTTTAAGATAAGTCTTTTTAGAAAAAACAATCATATAGCTACTGTATATTAAAATATATATTTCTTTTTACATAAATATGGATATTTGAATGTTAGAACTGAAGATATTGTCAAGATATTAAAATAAGAAGACATTCTTGTTTTAAATTCATAAATAGAAAAATAGGTATCACCACTTTTATAGGTTCTCATTATTAATGTAAGATAATATTTAATTGTGATTGGATATGACCATACTAGACTTCTATTTTAAATACAGAATTGTGTAGAGCAACATCAGTCAGTGAATGGCAAAAATTGCTCATCTCTTTTTAAGATAGGCTTCAATTGAAAGTTCAGTATTAATAGGGGTCCAGGAGAATGGTAATATGACAGCCATTTTTATTGACAGTGTTTAAGAGGCTGGAATGCTACCAGAGAGACCCAATCTATCTTTAGGGTAGATTGGGTAACCTGGGTAACCTTTAGCTCAAACTAGTTCAAAAGTTGCTTGGAGAAAATGAGAGGAAGGAATTATTCTATAAGCTATATCATTCTTCTAAAGAAAAGACAGTTATATAAAGATAATTTAAAAAGTACAATACGGTACTATATAAAGATAAAGGGAATTGTATTTGTTTGATAAAATTTATATAATTCTAATGAAAAAAATAACAATAGACTCTATCGTTGAACTGTAGAGTCCTTGATGCTCTCTGTGCTTGCAGATGTTTGATTTCCCAACTAGGCAACATCATCAGCATTAGGCAACATCAACAGCACTGTAATGCACTATTTAGAAAAAGAAAGACAACTTCTGTGACCAGATTCACTAAGGGAAAACTGTGTACACAACATGTAGGGGTATATATGGGTAGCTATTTACTGTATAACAATTTAATTTGCTAGCTAAGAACGAGGTGCATATTCTGGCCCAGAGCTCATCAATGTTTCACCAGGAATTAGAAATTGAATTCAAAAAGATCCTGTGGAGTTACTGTGAGATCACTGAAATGTATTAGCTTTATGTGCAGATTAAAATAGGTCTATAAAGTATTTGTAATTTTTGTTTAGTTTTCAAACCACTGACCTGCATTTCTGTCCTAAGTGGACGTTATGCAGGAATAATATCAGTTATACAGGAATAAACAGTATGTGTATCAGTAGTTTGAGCATTGTAAATACAATCATTTATGAAAGCAGTTTGTATATCATTTGAGGAATTGTAATCCAATTAATTGGAGCAATAGACTAAGAAATAATACAAATAAATGCCACATTTCATATTGATGTTTTAGAGTTAATCTGTGTATATCAAGTGATAAAAAATACT
Organism: Laticauda laticaudata; assembly: GCA_004320025.1. Lineage (NCBI taxonomy): Eukaryota > Metazoa > Chordata > Lepidosauria > Squamata > Elapidae > Laticauda > Laticauda laticaudata. The sequence continues at coordinate 7,350 of BHFT01000226.1, read as the reverse complement.
TGTATAATTCTTTTCCACCTTAATATATGGAATTTATTGTAATATAGCAAATTGCATTTGTTGTGTAGTAAAGGACAGCCTTTCGGCATTATTGATACTGAAAGATCTGCTTTTGTTTATTTGTTGTTTTTTATTTGATACTTGAAATTATGTCAACATGCAGAATGATACAGAAATTAAGAGAATTGTTATTATTGCCTCAATGTATTCATGTAGAATCATATTCCAGCAAAATTAATGGAAATTGCTCCTTTAAAATGTTGGGGTAACAATAGTATAACAGTTATTTATAGCATTTATTGACCTTTGACCTATTTCTGCTGCCTGTCCAATAATCAACAATAACCATACAAACAAGATAAGACATTTGTTTGAGACAATCTGGAGAATTTTTTTCTTTCCAATGTGTTACTTCTGAACACATTAATATTTCAGCTATTCCAGAACATTTTCTTCAAAGTGTTGAAAATACAACAATTCGGACGCATCAGCAGGAAGGAATTAAAATCAGAGATCATGTTGACAGACAGACAGACACTGTGTCTATGCCACAAAATTCCACTGTTCTCTATTATGTGAATGAATTTGTGTCTCTCTAAATAATATTGTTTGATAAAATGCTAGACATTTGATCTTCATCTGCTTTAATTTTTTACAATTCCTAAATTTCCAGTAAAAGAATAAATATGATATCTTTCTATATGCTCTGCATTATAAATGTAAATGTTCTTTTCTTCATAATCTGAATGGGCAATGAAAGATGCTGAATTTGGAAGAGAGAGAGAGACAGAGAGAGACTACTGTACAGAAAAGAGAAAGTAGAAATAGCTTTATGAAATGGCAGTATATTGGTAATTTCCTATTAGATTAAACCTAAAGAAATGCATTTTATAACACTTTTCAAAAGAAGCACTTTGTAAAAAAAGAAATGGCCATTTTAATATTTTGGGGTTTTTTCTTTTTAGTCCATTCTGGAAGTGGAAGTGGCATATGCTACAAATATTTTTAATGCAAAATACTTTGTAATTATAAATTTCACATTCCTTGTTTTCAAAAATAACTGTAATTTGTTTTTAAAGCATGGTTGTTTGTATTTCAATAAAGGTATGAAACAATCCTCTTTTTACTTGGTATTATTTAAAGATGTAGGTTTAGGCAATCACCTTTTAGTTAGCTTGCAAGAGAAAAAATCTGGCACTGGGGACACCCTACTATCTGTCAGCCACTTTGTGATGGTAAAAAAAATCAGAACCAAAATTTCATTATTTTCAGGCACATAGAAGATGTTCAGGTCACCTTTTTCTACTTCTGGAAAGAATTATTATGCTTTAAAAGTAATGTAAACTAGTGGAATGAATTCATTGATAAATAGATGGATTTCAATTCTCAATTGGGAGAGCCATATAATAAACTATTGACAAACTGCAGGAATATCCTGTAATATACTATAAATCACCACAAGATAGCATTCAGCAAATCAATATACTATATTTTAGTGAATATTATATGACACCCTTCAGTATGATCTCTGTGTGTATTGCATATATATATTCTAAAATTTAATGGGTGAGGGAAATGGAGGGAAACCTCTGTTAAACCTGAATGTAATTAATGTATATTATCTAACAACATTTGTTTTTTATTCTTGTAATATCTAATGTAGATAACATATATAGTAAACCTTGATTTAATTGATACATCCTCAATTTAACAGTCTATTAAATAAATAACAATTTATTGTTTGTTCATTGATAATTGTACTTTTTCAGCTGATGTTAATAAGCAATCTCAACACAAGAACTGCAGGATCAGAAATACCACCCTTGTAGCCCCTTGAAAACTCTAAGACTTTTAACTGTATCCTCAAAGATGTAAGTGGCATTACTAAGAAGACACAGTCAGCTTCTCCTACATTGTACATGACACATTTTGTTTCATACTTTTGGTTTTGCTTCTTTTTATTTTGTTAATCTGCATTGCTTGTACTAAAAAGGCTTTATGAATAAAAAACCTAAGTACACATGAAATGATCGGACTAGGTGATCTATTAAAGTCCCTGAACCTACTCCCAGATAAGTATCAAAAGACTCCAAATATTCTGTCTTATGATTCATTTGCTGAATATAAAGACAGAATAACTCTACAAATTCTTCCATACAAAGTTTCTTTTATTGGATTAGGTATCCTCAAAGTGACTCACGGTTATGTCGAGATGCATCTAATGTCCAATTCTTTGCATAGTTGAAATCATAGTGTAAACGATATTAATCTTTCTATCCCATAGTCGCAGAAGCAGAGGGTAAAGTTGCCACCATGAGGCTGTGTTCAGGCAAGACTGATGGAGCCTCCCCCAACCCAACAAGGGACAATTTAATGACCAATCAGGATTACAGATGTGACCACATGACATGGACTACATTTCCCAGGATACCTTAAGTACATTTACCATGATACATTCTCTTAAGGGGACAGCTCACAATTCCTAACTAACCCAAATCCCATTAACTCTAAATTGTCTGGACAGCACACCAAAGTTCCATGTAACTTAATCAAGTGACACCACTGAAAAAGCCAGGAAAAACTCGAGACCAATTTTATGTATTTCTGGCATTATTTAGCCTTCATATTCCTTCCAGCTTTGCAATTTCATGATGCAATTATTCACTTTCTAGCGCAATATTTTTGATAGTATCTTTAAATTTTGATGATTAATTCAGTTTCTGCATGACTCTTATCATTTCTCAACTTCCCTTCGACCCTTAGGTCTCAATATGTCCAAAGCATTTGTTCAAGCCAAATAATGTACAGAGTCGGAATAATGCATGTCACAAAGTTGTCAGTTGATAATTTTTATAAGTTAATGGATGAGTGAGAGATTTTGCTACAAGTATTCAATCTCCTTAGTTGCCATTTTTTACAAATACAATATAGCTCGGGAAAAGGATGTATTATCACAAATAGATTATGTCCATATTTATTATTTTGTTTATTAAAGCAGTTTGTTTTGGCATGACTCAGAACAGCATTAAAAAAAGATTTTTTTAAAAAAAAATTGCACAGGAAGCAATTTCAGTCTCAAGCAAATAAAATAATACAGGAACAATATCTGATGTATTGCCTGGAAAAGCCAGGTCTTAAAGCTTTTTGAAAGACAAGCAAAATTGGGGTATTCCAAATCTCTTGTTGCTATTCCATGCTGACCCTGCAATTGCCTTACAGACCTTATCAGTGAAAAATCATCATCTGTATTTATTCCTCTAGACACTGGAACACAAAATTTGACCGGGGAGATTGGTTCCTTAGAAAACAAAGAAAGGAACATTTTAGAAGATTCTACATGTTTTGCCTTAGAATAAAACTGGCTGAGTTCAATAACTTTGATTCTTAAGGCAAATATGTTGTTCTGGAGATTGCCAGGTTTGTTTAAATTATCTCCTGAAAAACTTACATGTTGTATTTCTATTAAATTTCAGTGAGAATTCAGGCAGAATAAAAGGTATATAGAATTGTACATCCTGTTCCTGCGCATTATATTTTATATGCCCTGGTGTTCTGCAAAGGAACAATATTTCTAAAATTCTCTTGTTACGATTTTTATTCAAGACCTACTGTAGGCTTTGGGCAGTTCTCAGAAGACCCCTATTAAATTTTAGGGGATTATCAAAGGCCTTCTTTAAAATGGCTTAATAAACTTTAGCACTACAATTATGGAGGAGGATGAAATAAAGTGGAGAAGAGTCCCAAGGAAGGACATGGTCACAAAAACTTTGACAGTGCTAGTTCTAATGAAAACCTGCTTGTATCTAGACTGCTATTATAAATAGGTGGCCAATAAATTATTTTAATTTATTAAATTAAAAGCAATTTTGGACGGCTAGATTTCTGGTAAATTGGAGGTGGTGTTTCTTCATAAATTATTTGATAAAATATCAATTCTTGTCCAAGTTGTGGATGGATTCACATGCCTGCTGAAGGAATAGGTCTATGATTCTGTGGTCCTCCTGAACTCACAGCTAATGTTTGATCAACAGGGAGAGCCAAGCTAAGGAAACCTTTGTCCAACCTTGGGTCATGTAACTGCAGTGTAATTCATGCATTTAGAAGAGAAAAGAAAATATCATTTTGGCACCTAACATAGATATCCTAGGAAAACTATAGCATACAAAAGGAATCAATTTACATTTGTTCAGAATCTGAAGTTAAAAAGAATCAAGATTGTTTTGCACCTTATGATTCTCGACTCCTGATGGATATATCTTTTCTGTTATGTATACTGAGAGTATTTACACCAAGACAAATTCCTTGTGTGTCCAATCACACTTGGCCAATAAAAGTATGCTATGCTATGCTATGCTATGCTATGCTATGCTATGCTATGCTAT
>BHFT01000224.1:0-26490 GCA_004320025.1 Laticauda laticaudata | reverse complement strand
TCTTCCTGGGGTTCTACTGTTTAGTTACAAAGTTTCAGTTAAAATGTATCTTTTAGAAGTCTTGTTGAAGTTTTACCATAGATTCTTTTTAATTTCAGGCAATCTGTTCCCTCTTTCCAGATCCTGCCCTTTTATTCTTTTTCTCTCCCTTCCTGCTCATAAAAAAATATCTTTAGTGTCCAGAAATCTTTATTATCCCTTTGACATTTGTTTTATTTTCAGCTTAATTACCTGTTGATATCAAAGCTGATTTTTCCGATTTCTAATTCAAGTCTCTTAGTTGTCAGTATAGGGAAAGGGAGAGAAGGAAAAAAACACCAAACCTTTCCCTTTTCACTTTCCTTCGCTGTTTCTGACTCTTCTTTGGGGGTGATGTTATTTTTTTGTAAGTTTAAATTCCATGGTACCTTAGTTGTTACTTTTGCAATTTAACCCGGTCAGCCAAAATTTTCACTTCTTATCTTCTTCCTGCACATTCTTTTCCAGTCAAGTTCTTCTTTGAGGTGGCCATTTCTGACCGCCGCTGCAACCGCCTTCGGGAAAGGGAATAATGGCCAGCTGGGGAGGAGAGATGCGGCTCTCCTCAACCCTGCTGGCAGTCTTCCCCCTCTTCACCACCTCTATGGGGTGGCTTAACCCTGAAACCAGCTGGCTCAGGGTGCTCCAGCGGCGAGCCCAGACCAAAACCGTGCACGATCGCGGATTTCTGTTACCGAAGGAACACAAACTGGAAGCCATGTGTGGTGCCTTTGAGAAGTAAGACAATACGTTTAATATTCCAAATATATGTTTTACAAACCTAAGCATGGTTGAGATAAGTAAACCCAAGGAAACCCATGGTTTAAACAGTAGTTCAGATGCTATGCGAAGCTGAAGTACCAGATTGCTTAGTGTTTTGTATTTCCATGAAGATTTTAAATGACTGCCACCTCTTTTAGGTTAGAATATACAGTAGTTCATAGCAGTCCTCCTTGTCTATCTTCCAGTTGTTGGGACTGCTTCCTCCAAGAATTAGTAGCAAATTTTCAAGAAATATTTGAAGAACTCTGTTGCAAAAGGCTGTTTTTCTTCCAGCCAAGGGCTATGCAGAAAAAATGTACTTGATTGTTATAGCTCTTGGTTAATTACTATTTGACCCAGAACATTCTTACCATGTGTTTTTAAGTGGTAAAATCTGTACAATTTGGTTACTATCTCTAGGCTGGAAGGTTGAAATGAGCTATATTCTTCTGTTAACATAAGGCTGAGATATTTAGTTCCTTATATAGCCCTTAATTTGAAGAGCTGCACTACCTAGAGTTACATATGTTAGGTGACAAGAGTCGAAGGAACTGGCTTTTCCAATATTGTTTCAGTTGCTTTGTCTAGGAAGTGCTTTTAGTATTTTTAGAGGTGTTTTTAAAACCCATCTTCTAAATAATTTTCTTGAAGTTGAGAATCTGGTAGCAGTTAGCATGGACAGGTGCCCACGTACTGTATTATAGAGGCCATAGAGGGCCAAGTAAGGAATGTGTCTAAAGAGATTTTCAGTCACCCAGGTCATGGTTGTCCCAAAAGTGCTTTTTCAAAAGGCAACTGGACTTTGTTTTTCATTGAAGATGTTTCACTTCTCCTCCAAGAAGCCTTTTCAGTTTTCCAGACTGAACTGGATGGGAAGCAAGACATCTTCAAGAAATATTCTTTTTTGAAAAGAGCACCTTTGGGAGAAGCAAGGAATATATATACACATATACACATATACTCATATGCACACATACACACATACACATATATGCTGGCTTCCCATTATTTTCTGTTCCTGGAACTACTCAAACATTTTTTAGCTTTCTTCTGTCAGAACGTGCTGAGTTTTGTTCACTGGAATTCAGCTGTTTCATAACATGCCAAGCGGGACAGTTTTATGCTTGAAACAAAAACAGTTTTCATTTCCTACAGAATATACTTTAAAACCCCAACAACAATTGGCCAGTTTGAAATCATGGAATTTCAAAACCTGTAGCAAAAAGACAGATTCTGGAAATGGGTTTTCAATTAGGAAAAATGACTGCTAAATTGCATTCAATGGTTAGAGAAAATGGAAATAGAAGCCTGTTGTGCAGTCCAATTAAAAATTACCAATTTCATGTTTCCTGCTGACACAAGGAGATTTGGTATGGGAGATACATTTCTTATTAGAGAGAACAGCTTTTCCTGGTTGGTTCATTTTCACTTCTTAACGAAAAAAACAATCATTTTCGGGGGGGGGGAATCTTGAGAAAGCAATGTTGAGAATGGCAGGGGAAGGGCTGAGGAAATATCCATATATAGGGCTCGTTGTAGATGGTTTTAAGGTAACCTCACTCCATTCAGATATTCCAAGAATGCTGGGGAAACATAATAGCTGTCAGGGTTGCAATTCCTTCAAAAGGGTAGTTATGCTATCAAATCAGTTAGTTTCACCCAAATGGGTTTATTTTGTTGCTTTGATTTATACTGTATGATTTTGTGTTTATAAGAAAAAGTAGCAGATATGAAATTGCTAATACTTCTGAGAGGATTTGTTTTATAAACAAAGGCCTTGCTGCTTTTTTTTGAAATAGAAAGAATGGGATATCTGTGGTCAACCATTTCAGATTTTTAAGAGGCTGTGGCAAACTAGCAATAGTACGTAGACTTACATACCGCTTCACAGTGCTTTACAGCCCTCTCTAAGCAATTTACAGAGTCATATGCATATTGCCCCCAACAATTTGGGTCCTCATTTTACCAACCTTGGAAAGATGGAAGTGAACCTTGAGCTGGTCAGAATCAAAATCCAGGCTGTAGGCAGATTTAGTCTGCAATACTGCATTTTAACCACTGCGCCACCACAACTCCTGGTGATAAAGTAATATTTTAAAAAGTAATATTAAATCTGACACCATAAGGAAGGTATTCCTTGATTTGAGAACAATCTTAGAAAAGATGTTCGTGTGGATGTGACAAGCCTGTGAACACGAAGACTACAGATGAAGATCTTTTGGTGATCTTCATGCCTAGATAGATTTGGTTAGTCAATTTATACAGCTGTCTACCTCAACAAATGAATCTATATGGGAAACAATGTTTAAAATAAAAGTGAAAACAATTATAAGCACAATTACAAGCATCAAAATACATAGCTGAGAGAAATATAGCAGTCCCCAACACAACTGTGACAGTAGGGCCCCAGGCACAAAGTCTGGTCTTTAAGGCCTTATGAAAGGCCTACAGGAATTAAGGTCAACTTAATTTCCAGAGAGAGAATGCTTCGGAGAGTGGCCATTATGGTAGAGAAGGCTCATCTTTTGAGGCCCACCAGTTGACATTCCTTAGCTGATGGGACTTGGAATATGTTCATCTTGTTGGACCAGTTCGAACAGATAGAAATAACTTGGGAGAGACAGTCTTTTAAGGTTGATAGTCAAATAATACCTTAGGTAGTCAAGCCTTTAGTCATTGAAAACTAACATCTTGAGCTATGTCCAGAAAATGCCCAGTGCATTTTTTTACAGTTAAAAGATGCTTGCAGAATCCTATGCCAACTGGTAGTCTAGCTGCAGCTTATTCAATTATTTGAAACTTCGGGATATTTTCTAAGAATAGCCCCTCAAAGAATCCATTAAAGTAACTAAACCATTATGCATCTAAGGTGTAAGCAGTCAGTCTATCTGGTTTAAGGATGATTGTGACTGAAAACACAGGTGGAAACATTTCTGACCATTGCTGTCATCTGGAGATTGAGGGATATCTGGAGAACTAGGAACGTTTTCAAATTGTGAACCTGCTTTTTTAACCCTGAGTAGAAAAAAGTAATGTATTAATGCAGCTGTTACTCTAAAAAGTTGAACTCCAGACTCAGAATCTGATATCCTGCAAACCACAATCCCACCATATTGATTTAGTTTCAGCTTGTTCACCCTCTTAAAGTTCACCATCAAAGGAAGTGACTGATTCCTTGGATAGTTGACATAGAACTATATATTGGCACCAACAAGAATACTGACCTAACTAGCAAACAGTAGTCCCTTGGCAATACTATCTAGATTTGTTGTGTCACCAAAGGCCCAGTTTTGCAGATGGTCCTGAAGGAAAGCCTAATCAGTAGTATCAAAAATTGTCAAAAAAACCTAGACAAGACTCTTCCAGTTTGGTTTTTTAATGTTTTTAATTGATCATCTTGACCGGCTACCATTGTAGCGACAAGTTGAATTCAGTGCGTTGCAGCTTTCAATGGTGCTTTGAGTTGGTATCTGCTGCTCCTATAAAAGCATGGTTTGGGCACCTGGGGCACAGTTGAAGAAACACAAAGAGAGATGAAAACACTGGTTCTCAGAGGTTGGCAAGTAGCCAGTCCAGCAGTCCACATGGAGGTGTATTTTCCAATGCTGGGTGTGTATGTTGTTGCACAAAGTATCTCTTCACCTCTTGGAGAATGTCACCCACTGTGTATGCTTTGTTGCCTGCTCTCTCAGCTAGCTCTGGTAGCTTTGACAGTTCATTGTCGTTTTCATTTATGAATGTCAGGCTGGGAACATTGAGATGGGAAGCAGCCATCCACTGAAGAATAGCTTGGAGCTCTCTATTTATTGTGCTATCATCAGCGTGCTGGTTGTCCACTATTACTTCTGAATTTGTTAATTGTTCTCCATTAGCTGGTAAAGCTGATATTTGCCCTTCACAGTAGGAGTCACCAGAACCATTTTTTTGGACTGTTAAGTCATCAGTCACTGCATCAGAACTATTCTCTTTATCTGGGTTTAAGGATAGCTTTATTATTGATACTGATAACTGATCCATGGATTGGTTCTCTGTTTCATTCATGTTGTCACAGGTAGCTGGAAGACCTTCTTTCTGTTCTGATTCAACCTTGCCAGTTTGGGATGAAACAGGAATGGGATCTGGCTCTTTGGCACTATGAGGCATTCTGCCCAGCAATTTCAAGTCGCAATGTTAACCAGTACCGTAATGAAAATCCTGTTCAATTGAGCAGCTTGGATGACTTAGCCGGACTTGGTTTTGTCTGGTCTCTCAGGTGTTCATGCTCTTAATACTGTCTTGATAGCAATTTCCCTTTTAAGAACATAAGTTTATGTGTCAGTAGTGACATCATAAAGAATAGTTATGATTTCCTAACCAATCATAGGCTGGCAGTGCTGTATTTAAATATTAAACCTGCCTAATTCCAGAAGCTTCAGGAAAGATGGACTATTGCATTAAAAAAATGTTTTCAAGTCAAGATTCACTTCTTGGGCGTAACACAAACACATTCATGGAATCTTGGCATAATAAGAAATGTTGGCCATTGCTTTCTTCCAGGACTTTTTTTCCAACTTCCTAGTCTAACTTAGAATCATTAACTTTCCAGATAACCCCTTTAATGCTCACCAAGATAAACCTTGCTCACTGTATGCTGAATTGTGTAAGCTGGCTAGAATCATTTTGGAGTGGGCAGCTTCTGAATCAAGTAGCTAAAATTATTGAATTCATAAAATAGAATGAATGAAATGAATAAAATTCTAAAAATGTCACTTTCTCTACATCTCTCACAATTTCTATTCTGCTAGATATCTGGAAGTAGTAGTCCTTTTTAAAAAAAGCACAAAAAACATCCTTGATTGGTTAAAGCACTTACAGTTATAAAGCCAAAATATCAATATAAATCACAGGAAATTAGAACAAAGGAACTGCAGAAATATCAGCCTAATATTCAACACAACTGCTGAAAAAATATTATTATTACCCAGATCTTTGTTTAAATATTTAAAATCAGTGTATGATATAAATGTAAAAGCAACTCATAAATATTGAGATATGAAAGAAACATTGCATCGTCAACCTCAACACATTTTGTAATCTTGTCTAAGTACTAGTGATGATATGTTGAGGCTAAATTGTTGTCACAAAGTCCACAAAGTTAAGAGAGTTGCCAGGTCTCCTTAATTGGAATGCCACAATTGAGGAAAGTCTCTTATCTTCATTCAATGGATCATTCTCAATAGTGGAATGAGAGGATTGCTTGAACCTATCTTCATAATGTGTAGACAATGTTCATAAGGATCTCTTACCAAAGGAAGCCTTGATACCTGTGTCTTGGGCATCTCAAAAGACTAATTCTAATCAATGATCTTTCTCTTTGGTTTGTAATAACTCCCAAGAGTCTAATCTTACTTCATCATCAATTTAGGACTAAGCATCACAAAGATAATTCTTCTATAACGTGCTTATAGCCTGGGTGAATTTCAAAGGGAAATCGCTGTTTGAATTACAACAAAGGTGTTCTTTGTCACTTGACGTATTGAGATGAGAATCCATTTCCACAGTTGCTTTAGATTGCTTTAGGCAAAAAGGTTTCATATCTTAAGTAGAGGCTTTGCTTTCCTTTGCTAATATTTAAGTTTTAGATTCTCCCTGCCCTCCCCCTCTAAGGGAGAGGAGGGGGAGAGAGGGGTGGGCTACAGGTGTTCTGACTTTTTATCTCAATTTGCTTACTGATAATTCTGAGTTTATCACCCCCTCATCTGAGGAAGGGCACAAAATGCACAATTTGGAAAAAGATTTGGGCACAAAGCATTTGGGTTTTTGAAAAATAGTCCAATGCCTATAGATATATTTTCTATTAGAAGGATCCTGTGCAGTGGTGGGGTTTAATTTTTTTTACTACCAGTTCTGTGGGTGTGGCTTGGTGGGCATGGCAGGGGAAGGATAGTAAAAGTTCCATTCCCACCCCACTCCTGGGGGAAGGTTATTGCAAAATGTCGTTTCCTCCCACTAATCTGCTTTCCAGCTCCGTTCTCCTGTGCAGGGCAACCAAAGAAGTTCTAGCCAATCAGCTGGGACTCGGGAGTCAAAGGATAGATGAGGACAGGGCCAGTCAGAGGTGGGATTTGCCAGTTCTCCCAACTACTCAAAATTTCTGTTACCCGTTCTCCAGAACTAGTCAGAACCTGCTGAATAACACCTCTGATCCTGTGGGGGGAAATCAGCTTCAGCACATAGTTTGTGGAAATAATTTTGTGTGCTCGTGATGGATAAACTACAGTCTTTCCTCAAAATACCTAGCTTTAGAGAAATTTGTGTATTCTTTGGAAAGGAGGGAGTTCAAGGAGAGATATGTAGTTATTTCAGAAAGATATCTGATGGATTAGTCTGCTTGCTCATGCCTTCAGAAATCTTGCATACTTCCCAAATGGAGTTTTTAAATTATTATTATATAGCTGCTTTATAAATTTGTGTGTTCTGTTTCTAAGCTTCTTGAACTCATTTTAGAAATTGATTTTGCACAATTGCTTGCAGGATATTGAATTTTGAAAAAAAATAAACTTGTGTTACTTAAAAGTTATCTCTTTTCTCAGCTAATGGGATGGTTTTGCTCAGAGATGCAGAAAGCTGTTCTTGTTATAAGTCTACATGATTGGAGAGGTGTAAAAATAAAATAAAGATGGACAACTCCTTTCCTGTAATATCTCATGGTTTCTCTGACAACAGTCACTGACAAGCGCTTTCAACAGTGTAGAGAGCAAGCCACCTTTTACACTTTTTATCTTGTATGTCTTGAAAGTGTTAACAGAAGTCTAAAGTGATCATGGAAGTATTAACTAGGTGTTAAATATAGGGGTAAATCTCCTCCATTCTACCTAGGAGATAGTCTGATGTGTTAATTTCCCTTTGCACTTAGACAACTAGACAAGTTGTGACTGACTAAGACTACAAAATAATCTTTCTAAAGAAGGATTGCCATTCCTTTAAATGATAAACAAAATATTCTTTGATTATATCATACCCAAGATAAGAGAATTTATTTACTTTACTTTCTATGTGATATTTAAAATCTTGTTTTACTTAACAATTTGTATGACTGTCCAACTTGTAAAAAGCTATTCTGGGTAGCTATTGTAGGATTAAAAAAAATGATAAGTGGTTAATTAAAATGTATAATTATGCAATGCAAAATAGCATATAAATAAAGGCCAAAACCAAAGCATATTCAAAGGCTGTAATAAATTTTTGGTTTCGATTTCAAATTTTGACTTCGATTTTGATATTATTTTTTAGTTTATTTTCCAATTTTATTTTGGAAAACATTCTTTCATCTTGTGACATGGATTGATTGTGACATTGATTAGCTCAAGTCACCCATCCATCTTCCATGCTTAAAGAAAGACTAGAATTCAAGAGTTTCTTGGTTTCTTGTATAGTGCTTCAGCATTACACCAGATTTACTCTCGCATCAGAGGCCTAACTAAACCCAGTAGGTTTGACTGAAAGCTTCAAGGATACCATTACCATAATTTTGTCTATCCTGTTCAGTACTAACATCACACTCTGGATTGCCTTATTCCCTTTCTGTTCCGGTCCAGATTTAGAATCTATATAAGTTTTATGTTCATCTGAATACGTAAAAAGAACTTTAGCCTACTACAGTCTGGGGAAGAAGGGCCAGTAAGCCATTAAAGTGAAAAATGCATAAGAATTGTGAAATTCTAGAACAATGATGTGTTCTGACTTTTAGCTAGTCTTATAATTTATGAGGAAGAACACAGAACAAACTCATGAAAATTATCACAGGCTTTTCTTGTGTTCTTAGAAGCAGTCCTTTTTATAGGAATCAAGAACAAAATAAACTTTCCAAAAATATTTTGTGTGTGTATGTGTGTGTGCATTTATTCCCATTCAGGTACCCAAATTACATGTATTTATGTATGTTTGAATTTTGATACTATGGATGCCTTATTATGGTTGGGGGGAGCTTTGAAATGAGAATACTCACTTAATTTAGCTTTTTTTTCCAGATCAGTACATCCTTCCATTTTTTTACCTAAAATTACCTAAAATCTAGCTTGTATAAAGGAATGGTAATTCAGCAATTAAGACACTTGGTTAAATCCCTGTAGGTTAAGATTTGCTTATGCAAAGATTGTTTGCCTGTGACAGTCTGTTTTTTTAGAGGACACACCCATTTATCTGATTTCAGCACAAAAACCTTACAAACAATCAGGAAGTTTCAGACTCCCTTGTGGAGGAAAGAGACGGATTTTGGGCTGCAGTCCTAAGCTCTCTTATTAAGGATCCAGTAGAATACAGATGACTAACACTTCGGTAAAAATTCCAAGGATTATGTTGTAAATCTGGGTTCTTCAAATTTGACAGCTTTAAGACTTGTGGACATAAGTGATATATGTGATATAAAATATTGATTAGAATGATTATAACCATATATAAGTAGAATATGTATGATGTTATTACATGCACAAAGATATATGTACCCAACTGACACATTGTTGAACAGAAAGCAGGTTTTATTTGTTTGTTTTTGTTGTTGGTATAAAAATAAAAAACTTTTTATAATAAAAAAAGACTTGTGGACTTCAACTCCCAGAATTCCTCCTCCAGTCGTGTTAGCTCAGGAATTCTGGGAGTTGAAGTCCACAAGTCTTAAACTTGCCACGTGAAGGCCCTTGCTGTAAATGTTCATAACAGTGTCGTAAGTGGTTACCATTTGAGTGGGAACTTCAGTTGAGAATGGAATACTAGATATAAGCAAAACAAACACTCGCGATGAATGAAGAACCAATAAGTAGATCACCTATTGGGAACCTCTCTGGACTAAAGGGTTAAGAATATCCCTATCCAGGTTAGGGATAGAGTATCATGCACAAAATCTACCTATGTGGTTCCTAATAGTTGAAAATGTGTTTTTGAGTAGATTTTTCACCAATTTTCAAATGATTCTTGTTTTAGTAAGAACTGAATAGAGTCAAAAGCATGCTGTGCCAAAAAGTCTTTTTCACATTGCTTTCTTGTATTTTCACCTTACACTTAACAATAGGTTTCATCTAAGGATGGAGGCAACGTGAAACTTAACTGCTACATTATATATTCATTTTGTCTATGTTTTTGTCAGATTTTGTTCCATCTCAATCCCCAGCAAGGTTTGGGAAAGCCTTATTAAAGTTGTCATCACTTGAGAACCACCCAATTGGACCTCAGTAAGAGTATCTATCACTTTCTCATGCTCACCTGACTGATAGGTGGCAGCACTTGCCTGATTTCATCTGAACTTAGAAAGCTAAACAGTGCTTGACTTGGTGAGAACTTGCATAGGAAATCAACAGGAAAATCCATGATTGTAGACGAGAATAGTAAGTTGAAAAAGCTTCCTTAAGGAAAGCAGTAGCAGACTTCTTTCATACTGCAATTTGGAAGACACCATGGGCAACGTCAGCAGGAATCAATGTCAAGTTGAAAAAAGCTATTGTTTAGTTTATTTTGACATGGCATTTAAAGTGTCACAAGAGGTAGACGTGGTTCCTGCCTTGAACATTATATTGCCTTATAAAGAGTTTTTAAGCACGCAGAAACAATTGTGATCTTGAGCTGGCTATTAAAAAGCCACTTATTCCAGATTTCTGGATTCTTTTTCCTTATAGCTGGTGTTGCTACTTGTGATTTTCAAAAGCAGAAGGTTAATAGAATTTATTTTGCAGTCTGTGTGTAGTGTGTATGTACTGTATGTGTGTATGCATATGTATTGGTAAAGGTTCCCCTTGCACATATGTGCTAATCGTTTCCAGCTCTAGGGGGCGGTGCTCATCTCTGTTACAAAGCCGAAGAGCCAGCGCTGTCCGAAGACGTCTCTGTGGTCATGTGGCCAGCANCGCTGTTACCTTCCCACCAAAGTGGTCCCGATTTTTCTACTTGCATTTTTACATGTTTTCGAACTGCTAGGTTGGCAGAAGCTGGGACAAGTAACGGGAGCTCACTCTGTTACGCAGTGCTAGGTTTTTGAACTGCCAAACTGCTGATCTTTCTGATTGACAAGCTCAGCATCTTAGTCACTGAGCCACCACCTCTCTATGCATATGTATACTGCTTGTCTATCTATCTGTATGTCTTCTGTCTATCCATCTATCCATTTTCTCTGTCCGGATTACTTTAAAATGTTGCATTGCCTTTAAAATAAGATACAATATTACTTTGGTTAAGTTTAGACTAATTGGAAGAGTTCAACTGATTTAGTTCAGTTGTATTTAATCTACTGCATTTTGATCTCAAAAGCATATCATTTTAGCTTAGATTATTATTTTTCTTTCTTTTTTGTTGAATCTTTGAAATTTAGGAATGTTTAGCTAGAGTTTCCCTAGGTAGGAATAGTTCTTCTCTTTCAGAACATTTTCCCCTCCTCTTTGAAGTATCCCTGATTATAGCCACTTATCTCTCCACAGATCTTTAGAAATTTCTTTCAGTGAAGTTCTATCTTTTCATGATGATTTGTTACAAGGATGAAACTGCTATCTTTTGCTAAAACCTATGGTTGAAAATAAGTGTTTCAATGTCAACAGCTACCTTATACCTGTTTGGACTGTAAGATTTGCAAAGGGGTCATTCACTTTCCTGTCACTTAATGAAAATGTGTCTAGGAAAAAGAGGTTCTGAGTGACTGAGCACTTTGATAGGAGAGAGAACATGTCATCTTTTCTGCTATTCTGATATAAAGAGGAAAAACATCATTATTGAGCCTGGACTTTAATTTTTGGCAAACTAGATGGGCTGTCTGCAATATGGCGTTTTAAACTGCTCAGAAATTATGATTTTTAGAATTTACTTCTTTCAAAGGTGTTTCTTTGTTTTAGTTTTGTGTTTGGAGATATAGATAGATAGGTATATAGATATAGATATATGGTTGCTTTTTCTGCTAACCGCCTTGCTCCCTGTTCTTTTGCAGACCATAAATCCAAGATATAAATAATAACCATTTTTTTAAAAAAGCAATGCAGCTGAATCAGAATCATTTATATTGATGCATTTGATTTGTAATGGCCTATTTTTCAAACAAAAATTAGTCACTTCTCTTCTGGGAAGGTTGTTTAATCAGGGCTGTAAATTAAACATTAATGATGATTTAAACAGGTCTAAAACAGTCCCATACAAGGAGTGAACAGAGTTAGATGGGGATGATTTTTTTTGGGAGCACCAAGGGATTCTATACTCTGTTCTTTCCATTAGGATGGTGGTTTCTTTTCTTTTTTTAAATAAAACTGAGGGTTTCAAGCAGCTGTTTAAACATTATATTGGTCAGATGATGGCTAGGAAAATGACTGGGATAATAAGCACAGATGCCTGCCTAGAGCGTTGGGACCTCAACTCCGGAAAAACACATGGATTGCCAGCCAGTGAGAAGGATACCTGAGGCTTCCTGTGAATATGTCTTGTGATGGAAGTGAAGGTGATGTAAGCCCTAAGTGAGGTAATCAGTCAGCATCTGTGCCCACACATTAAATAAACAGGAGTTTTGTAATAGACCTGAGTGAGATTGACCCAGCTAGAAATAGTACTTGTTTACTTTTGACAAAGTCGAGTGGAAATACTGTTGTGCAAAGGGTGCCAAATCACTTCTGTGTAGTTATCGTCAAGCAGGTGGATACAGTTCTTAATTATAAGATTTGGGGAGTAGAATTTTCTTAGGGAAGCTATGTTGTCCTCTTTAGCTTCCAGAGGAGAAGCTAAATAATGGTCAGGTTGTATTGTGCTTCCAATCACCACAAACTCTATTAAAGCGACCCTTAATTGGATTTGTTTCAGTTAATAAAATTGTACCTTATAAGACCAGAGAGTGCAACAGTTGTAGAGGTCTACTCTGAGGAAGATGCTGTATAAATAACTAGAAACTGGCTTGGTTCTGTACTCTTGTCATTGTCAGAGCAGGACAGTTTTTGTTCTTTTTCAAAATAAGGGCCAAACTGTGTGGAAAGCCTCAAATTCTAGCTTTTAAAGAAGATCATAATTCGTTGATAGAAAAACAGTGTTGTATAGTTTTATTTTGCATATACTGTGCAATTTGAGTCTTTGGGGTGTGGTGGGGACAGTCAATATTGACAAGCCATAAAATACATCCAAGAAGTGCCAGTCATTTGTTTTAGCTCATTTATCTATACTGTGCTTGAACTTTCATAAGAAACGTAAAAGTTTATGTTAATATTTCAGCTGGAGATTCTGTTGGAGATCTGTGAGTAACATGAATATAAAGCCCATTACTCATCCTGCCAAACCCATAAATTAGCCAGACAAGGGAAAGAGAAGTTGCGCAGCAAAAATTTTCCTGGAAACAAGGAAAGAGGGGTTGTATGCATGCCCATAAGCGTGCATACACAGAACAATGAAGCAGCTTCTGAATTCCAGCTTAGAATGTAATTAACTCAATTATTGATCCATGTTTCTTAAGGCAGGGGTTCTCAAACAAGCTGCTTTGGGCTGAAAGCCACAGAGGAATTTGGTTTTATAAAGGGGACAGTATAACATATTTAACTATTGGAATGATCACTTCAAGAAACATCCAAAGATGTCATCTTTTTCAAAATCCCTTGGGACCATCTACCTCCAATTCCTCTCATTAACAGTGGAGGTGGTTAGCAGGTTCTGAGAGCTATTTGGTGCAAACTGAAGGCCAGAGATGAAATTTGTTTACCGCCCTTCTCATAACAAAGTGAGTCTAAGAAATATTGTCCGGTGAAATTCTTCTAAACTGAAAAGATGGAATCATTCAGCCTTGTAAAACTTTGTGAAGTCTTAGTATGAAAAGAAATGGAAGTACACAATATTCTTGGCTTTCACTATTTTTCAGTCATCCTGTTTCTGTCAGTGCTTACCACATTTCTTATTACTGACTCCACACTTTCATTTCCATGGAGTCTCCAGTACCTCAGTTTAGCAGAGCCATTGTTTTTCTTCCTCAAGAAAGATGATTGGTCAGGATTCACAGGAAGGTTGTAGCTATATAAATACAAACAAATAATGTTTTGTAACCTGGCTTTAGTTTGTCTATTTTCAAAGGAGTAACTTTTAAAACTTCAAACAATTACAAAATCTCTTGTGTCAGTTTAAAAGAGTAACATCTTTATTGCTGTATTGCTTTTCTTTCTTTCTTTTTTCTTTTTCTTTTTGGATTGTACTATGTTATCAGTGTTGCTTTTCATCTGGAAAGAGTGATAGTGTTGTTCCCTTAAGGCCCTGTCACACTGCCCAACTGGATACAAAACGTTTGAAAAAGGACACAGCGGACGAGAAAAATGTTCCATCCGTTGTTTATCCGCTCTCAAAAGGGGCAAAAAATTTGCATAAACAGAGCGGATAACACGGAAAGGAACGGACGGGGAGAGGAGGCAGAGCGGATGAAAGCGATGCGAACGAAGCATCCTTTTGCCATCCTCTAGGCATCCTCTAGAACATCCTTAATATCCGAGATAGGTCCCTCTGCGAATGTTTTTTCCGTTTTAAATGCTTTCTTTGCGTGCTGCCTCGCTTTCATCCTTTCTCCATCGTGCTACTAACGCTGCGCGTCTGTTCCATGTCCGTTCCGCTTCCTCCCTGGCGTCCGTTTACCGCTGGAGCGGATTCGAGTTGCGCGGATGCACAGCGGATGCCTAGCGGATATAGCGATGTGTAAACGGATGACAACGGATGGCAGAACGGATGTCCCCCATATGCCTAGCGATGCAGAACGGACGCGTTTGAAAACATTTTCCGCTCAAAAGTTTTGAGCAGCTCAAAACCTTTTGAGGCGATGAAATGTCATAGATGGATGCTGGATGGAATGAGAGGAAGCAAAACGGAGGGCAGTGAGTACAGACGGAAGCATTGCACGTTAAGCCAAGCGGCACCAACGGATGGTAAGTGTTTTTCTCCGTTTTACATCCTCTTTCCATCCGTTGCTGCAGTGTGACAGGGGCTTTAACTCCTGTTAGTCCTATGTAGTATCTTTGTTGTTTAGGTACTGCTCACTCTTTAAAAAGTAGTTATCCTATCCACTTTCATCCTCTACCATGAGTGATATTCCATATTAACAGGTCAGAATTCTTCTTGAATCTGTTTTCTCTTGGTCAATATGATGAGAAACAGTAGGTTTTTATTCCTATAAAATATAAGAATGATACTAAAATTCTACCTCTGTTGTTTTTAAAAGCCATTCCCTCTGCTCTTGTCTGGAGTTGATGCTGTTATTTCTACTTTGTAGTTGTCTCGTTGAATCTGTCTGTCTGTCTGTCTGTCTGTCTGTCTGTCTGTCCTATCTATCTATCTATCTAATCTATCTATCTATCTATCTATCTATCTATCTATCTATCTATCTATCTATCTATCTAATNTCTATCTATCTATCTATCTATCTATCTATCTATCTATCTATCTATCTATCTAATTTTTACAAATAATTCAGCTTATTATTAATTCAGCTTCCTCCTCCTATTTTCTCCACAATAACAAGCCTGTGACTAAGAGAAAATGACTGACCTAACCCAGCATCCCTGACTAGTGCTACTCGCTGATTTTAGCAACTGCTTTCACATTGCTTTAATCATCTGCAGACCAGTGGTACTTTTTCCTTAGAGTTGGATTGCTTTAAACCCCACTGCTTAACATTTATCCTGTGGTGATTAGTGGTTGTAAGTCTGTGCAGCCGGTACTCATTCCAGGGGAATAAAACATCCATAAATTCCTGCAGAGAGGAAATCCAAGGAGGGAAATTGGCTGTCTTCTCTCTTTTGTGTTTTCAAGCAAACCCGTCATCTTAGTCCAGGGCCAGTGCTGCTACTAATTAAGATGTTGGTGCATACAGTTTATGTTGAATTTCATAGTGGCTGACCCAAGCACATCAGGAGTACATGTTCTGCTCTTGGTACGCATTTGAGCCGTTCCTGAACAGCTTTGTCAATAGCTTTGAGAATCTACCAGATGTTCCCTTTGGACCTTGTGATTCAGTAGTCTCTGAGAAAAGTATGGTCTGCTTTTATGGATGCTCATTCCTGCTTCATGAACATATTGCAACCAGGCTTAGCAATGTCCTTGGGAAATATAAGATAGCAGAGATATTAATAAAAGCAAAGGACATGACTCAAAGGATGGACTTTCCCTTGTTTTGCTGGAAATCGTTTGTGGAGCAATACAATGTAATACATATCCATTACTGTCACCCAATATTCACAGGGAAGATGCATAGGGTAGCCTGCATTTTTCTCCATTTTAAGACAAATTACGGGAAAAGTTAAAATGCTTCTTTTTATCCTTGACTTGTTACAGCCAATTTTGTTCTTCCTTTGAAATGTCTGAATCTCTCAAGGCATACCATTGGTCGTTACTATTCCATCTGGCCTATTTGAATGGCATTGGGGTTTAAAGAAAGTTTCCTGGCCTTTTAGCCCTGGATCCAGCAATCTGGTTGAAATTGATAAATTGCATGATACACAGAACTGTGGATCTGAAAATTATTGTATCAAAATTAAAATAATGTTTTGCAGAGTTCTCTGGTTACTTGAAGCTTGGTTTTGTTGCTTTGCAGAAGGTGGAATTTTGCTCTGTTAAGACTTAACTTTTTAAAAGAGCACCAGCTAATACAATAAGATGATCTTAGATGAAGGCCCAACTGTATAGTTTCATCTTGCTTTCCTGTTCTTCAAAAATAACCTCCATTATGGAGGAGCCTAATCATCTCTATGCTCAGGTTAGTCTTTCTCCTCCTAGGTAATGTTACTTGCTTGAAAGGCTTTCCAATAAATATTCACACAGATACTTAGCACAGCCTCCTCATCAGGGTTAAGGTATAATCTTACCTTCTAAAACATACTTTGGTATTCGTAGGGAAGCCAGGATTGTTTGAAGTAGCACCACCTGTTTTACTCTTGTCATTTCTCACACCATCCTTGCTGCAGTCTAACATCAACACCTTACCTCCTGATTTAAGTCGTGCCTCTCTGTAAATTGCAAATGTTAATGTGATTCATAGAAAAGTTCTTCAGTTCTCGAAACCAACCAAATTCAGTTTCTGAGGCAACTAAGCTTGACTGAAGAAACTTCAGCCGTAAGCCTTCTCAGTAAGATCAAGGATGAAATTCCTTGTCTCATTAGTTATTTAATGTTCCACTCTCTCTTCTGATTTATTCAGAAAAAAAATGCTGGATTTAGTTCTACTTTGCATAGTGGAAAGAAGCATGCATCCAGCTATACTTTCCCATTTCCCCCTTGGGAAAAAAGGAAGGGGGGATGACTGAAAATATTGGAGGATCCAATCTGAGGCGGTCACTGGGAGCAGAGGTTTAGTCTTCTGAGCTTTCAGACTCATGCTGGAGCCCCTTCTCAGGGAACATCTCTCCAGCAAAATATGTGTTCTCTATAAAGGTTCCCTGAGGATGGGCTCCAGCATGAGTACAAAAGCTCGCAAGACTAAACCTCTGGTTCCGGTGACCGACCCAGATTGGATCCTGCAACATTATCCTGTGACACATATATTCACCTTCATTCATGAGAAAATATTGGCTTCTCTGGCAAACTGGGAGACATAATTGTACTCCCAAAGGATATCCACCTGTAGATTAGCCCTTCCCTCTCCGTGTTGTTGTCCAATCAAAGTCTCACCTGTTTACTCAGTAATACAGTACAACGATAACCTGCATAATGGATTTTGCTTAATCTGTAATCTCAGCTAAGGCAGCCTGGGACTGCAACCTTAAATCAATTTAAATGTTCCTCAGGAATACAGATATTACACAGATTTTCATTCTGTGTATAGTTACTATTTATGCCTTAAATTTTCTTATATAGGAGAGTAACTGACTGGATGCAGAGCAGGAACTCTTGGCTAGGTTCATACATGGTGCTAAGTCATAATGAGCATTGGTTTTGTCCGAATGTGATGTGTGAATCTAGCCACGTTAGATCAGACACAGTTTATGGATAAGCACCCAATGTGGACTCAGCCATCATTGTTTACTCAACAAATGATGGTTAAATAAACAATAGCATAGTCAGTAAATCATAGTCTTATGGCTTCAAAGTGGTCTTTGTTTCCGCTGGATAAATTCCTTCGTATTCTGCTTATCTACATCAATTTCTGTCATTCTAATAACAAGTTTTATCTTCCCTCTCTAAATTCTGCTGTACTCCCTTACTCCATCCGATGCAAAGTGCCAGATCAGTTACAAAGACTTGTGTCTTGTTGTATGGATGTATTTTAACCCAGAAGGGCAAAAAGTGAATTTATGTCTGACTTTTTCTCCATTCTGTGTGGCAGGAATCGCAACCGAATCCACAGTATTGAAGCCAGCCAGCTGGAGCCCTATGTATCCCTGGAAACGTTAGATCTCAGCTCAAATAACATCACAGAAATCCAAAGTGGCTGTTTCCCAGTGGGTCTTCCCATAAAGGACCTGTAAGCTTTCTTTCTTTCTTTTTAAAATGTTTTATTGAAAAGTACTAATTTATAGAAGAAGAACTGACCTTCAGATTATTTTGATCTTTTAAAAAAGGGTTACTGATTATAACATGGGTTAAAACTCAAAAAATGCTGTTCATCTACATCAGGAGTGTCAAACTCGTGTCGTCACGGATTCGTCATGTGACATATCGGGACTATTTTCCCCTTCGTTAAACCAGGCATGGGCATGGCTAGTACGTGAGGCATCCAGGCTGCGGGGCACGAGTTTGACACCCCCATCTACATCATCTCCAGCATCCAGTTCTTTCATTGGTTGTCCAATGTTATGGAAGGAATGAAACAGAGATCACTGGTTTTTGCTCTCTCGTCCTTTTCTGCCTCTTCCTATTGAGCTGATGTGAAAACTGAGTTTTTCTGTCCATCTTTTTCTCATGACCCCTTACAGTAGCTAATATGAGAGGTGTGAGGAATGAGAGTACAAGGAACACTTAGTTCAATATTCTGTCATATATACCTACCACAAATAATTAATAGACAAAATTCTCCCGTCAGATTTTGAAATTATTTTTTTTAATTTTTAAATTAAATATTTTTTCTAATTACCTTGAATTAGAATTAAAATGCTCATACTGAAACATTTCATGCTGTATATGCCCGTTTTGATGAACACTTTTTTTAAAATGAAGAGTCAGATTCTGTGATTTCTGATGCAATGATATGTCAGAATTGCTCTCTACTAACCAGTGGGGGATATACAAGGGAACTGTTCCTGTACTTTCTTTACATTCAAAATGGTTTGGGACAAAACATGTGCACAAAATGTCACACCAATCAAAAATAATAATTTTGCCCTTTTGAAGCAGTATCATCTCGTCAATATCATCTCATATTTTTAACTGTACAGAAGTTGAACGTAATAAATGAAAATGAAGAACAAGTAAGAGATGGAGGTAAGCTGATAGACAAGAATTTTAGGTTCTAAACCAGCGGCCCCCAACCTTTTAGGCACCAGGGAGCATTCTGTGAAGAGACGTTTTTTCACGGACCAGAAGGGGCATGGTTTCATGTGCTGCCTGCATCCCGTGGATGGGGCTTCGCTTTTTTGTGCGACCCAATTTCTGGCATGTTGTAGCCCTGTGCCAGTCCATGGTCTGGGGTTGTGGGCCCCTGCTCTTAACTACACCCCCCAAAATTGGGTGTAGCTGATATGCTGATGGGCTTATCTGCAAATATATATAACAATATTTTTTAAGGGACTCATATATACTTCTGGATAAACCCATTGATGGATAAGACAACATTTAAATACTATAAAAACATGTCACTCACAGATAAGCCAGTTATAAAAATCAAACATTTGAATATTTTGAGAGTTTGGAGACACAGATGATTAGTAGATCACTGGATTAATTGCAATTAACAATCCCAACCCTTTTAAGAATGTTTTTTTTTATAAAGCTCATGGCTGGCCGTGTGCCATTGGTTTTTCCACTTGAACAATTATTTTACATCATTGGTGCTCATCACTTTTCATCCATTACTCTTCATTCAGATCTGTTCAATAGATTTTGGGATTCTAGTTAGATAGACACAATTTATTATTTCACTAGGCTTGTTCTTTTACATCCCTGTGAATGAAGAAGCTGCCATTCCCATTTTAAGGATGGCTGGTGTAACTGAAACTAATTTCAGATTAATTTATTTAATCTAGATGGAATACAGTTGTCCTACTTTCAGTATGCTTTATTATATTTAGTTGTTTTTCAGTCACTAAGTTGTATCCGACTCTTAGTGACCCTACACACAGCACAGCAAGCCCCTGCGCCTCCACTGTCTCCTTAAATTTGCAAAACATCATTTTCATTGCATCAAAGACACCATCGAACCATTTCATCCTCTGCTGTCCCCTTCTCTTCAATCTTTCCTAGCATCAGGGTCTTTTCCAGTTATTATTATATTTAACTGTTGTATAATGTATATTTGTTCTGCTTTTGGTTTGGCTTTGATTTTTTTCATGGACATTCTTTCTCATCTGAATTACTACTCCAGAATTCAAAGCACAAAAACAACAGAAAATTCTGGAAGCTTTAGTTCAACAAAAGGCATTGAGGTAGGGAAGGAAGCTCTGGCAGACTGAAGGTGCTTCAGTATCATAGGAATCTTTTAATCATCACCTACTTATAAATTGTGCAAAATGGCTTGATTTTTTGTGAGAGTGGGGAGACATTTGGTTTCTGAAAACAGCATGTCTGATGATACCACCTGCTCAGATAAAGAGGGACTAATCAAGACTTCCAACACAACGATTTCAAATGTACTTTTATAAATTATTACAGCTACCTGGGGAGCAACAGAATCAGCGTCCTGGACACCAAGGCTTTTAACAGCTTGTCACGATCCCTGCTGACACTTCGCCTGAATAAAAACAGAATTGTCCAACTTCCCGTCAAAGCATTCAAACTGCCTCATCTAACACAACTGTGAGTAGAAATGTGCTGTTTAATTATAACTCGCCAAGCTTTACTTCCCTAAGGACACTTTGCCACACATAATCCTTCAGCTTGAATGTATGAAATGTTGATTAAAGCATAGTCTAGTGGTCTTTGGTGACATGAATGAAAGAAAAATTAGATGTAGCTCCACCCCGGATTGACTTCATTTTTAATAGGATCAAAAGAAAGGAAGAAGATATCCGAGTATTCGTTAACCAGAAAATATGTGATAAATGTTCTTCATGTCAGTCGGTGTGTGTATGTTTGTGTGTGCATATTTTTTAAAAAGAGTCTGACTTTCTGTTTCTGGGTTTTACTTTGATTTTGTGGGCATGCAATGAAAGAAAAACAGGATTGAGAGGGTTTTCTTAAACTCTGTTTTCACCTACGGTGTTCAAACTCTAAAGAGGGAAGAATGCGGAGTTAGCATTTAGGTAGACAAAGTGTGCTTTTGATGGTTAGCACACATGTTGTTGTTTGTTTGGCCAAGGTACAGCTTTGGCTGCATTTGATCTGCATCTGTGACAGTGCTTTGTGTACATATGATTGACCTTTGGCATCAACATTTGCTTGCTACTTTCTTGAAGTTTGGAACACAACTCAAAGGCTAGATTCAGCATAGTTAGTGTAAGGTTTTACATGATAATACAGGTAGTCCTCGGATTACAATGGCAATTGGAATCAAGATTGCCATTGCTAAGTGATGCAGTTATAAAGTGCAATATCATGTGACTGCATCTCTTAGCAATAGCAGTCCTGGTTGTCATCATAACCAAAGACATATGGTTGTTAAGTGGAAAGCTGGGAGAGTTCCAGGCAAGGAATGTAGGGTTGCACAGAGGGGTAGGTCTTGGGAAGCCCAGTGCATGTTACTCACATGCTGGAGTGTGTGGCACGAATTCAGTGAGGCCAGGGAAAGAGGTAGCTGGTGGGTACAAATCCAGGGAGGCTCAGAAAAGGAGGGCACTGGTATTGTATGCTTGTGTGAGTATAAGTGCAAGGAGGTACAGAGGAGGAAGGTGCCAGTGGATGTGTGCAAATACAGGGAAGCCAAGAAAGGAGGGAAATGATAGGTGCGTGGAATCCAAGGGGGAAGGAGGGTACAATTCATGTGAGTGAGTGAAGAAAAGTTGGGAAAGGGTGAAACTGACCCAAGCAACTTGTGACCTTCCCTACCAACTTCCCTACTGATCTTACCTGTAAGAAGCTGGCAGAGAAAAGTTGGCAACAACAATCACATGACCATAAGATGCTGGAACCAGTTATAAGTGTGAACTGAATTTTGTTCATGTGACTGCAGGAGCGCTGCAGCTTTGAACAGTCACAGAACAAAAGGTCATAATTCAAGGACTATAAAAAATAGGGGCTTTTTTTTAGAGTAAAATAAGCAAGGAAGTATATTCCTCTTCCATTTTAAAATCAAAGTAATAGCGTTTTGGTCTGTTTGACTTTTGTGGTTGATTTAGCTTTCTTTTATTCTTTTGATTTTTTATGACTTTATCTGTTCAGATGGCTCACATATTCATTTTTCCTGTTGTCAAAAACTCAAATTTATGTTATTGCTTATATTGAAATACATGGCAGAGGTGGAAATCCTGTGGTTTTCCAGACATTTTTAGATTATAGTACCAATAATCTCCAACTACTGGAGTTCTCAGCTAAGGTTTGGGGAGATAGAAATCTACCCTTGTGTGCCAAATATCTATGAACTGCACAGACCATTAATTGTCCCAGGTGAACCATTTTTATTCTAACCAGCTTGAAGTAAATCAGAGTGATTTCTTCTATAAATAGCAAGATTTGAACCATTTTTACAAAAAATAAATGTTAACAGCATACGATTATGTTTATATTGGGAAGAAATACATACACTGCCTTCTGTTTGAAGTAAAAATCTTATGGTTGAAAACTTCAATTTTTTACAAGATCACTAAAAGAATCCCAGTGAATTCTAAAACATATAAATTTTAGAAACAAACAAAATACTGTAAAAATATGAATGTATGTATGTATGTATGTATGTATGTATGTATGTATGTGTGTAGAATATATATTTTGACAGAAAATGGGTCTAATGTAAGAAGTGCCATTCTTTCCCTCATTTACCTATGCCTGGCTGTTGGCTTTTGAAGATGAGTGTATAAGAAAGTCTTGAGTTAACATCTTTCTGTGTTGTTGGTCATTTTCAGAGATTTAAACCGGAATCGTATTCGTTTGATAGAAGGCTTGACATTTTATGGACTGGACAATTTAGAAGTTTTGAAGCTGCAGCGCAACAATATAAGCAAGTTGACAGATGGAGCTTTTTGGGGTCTGGCCAAAATGGAGGTTCTGTAAGTCAATAGTTATACTAATAGATTTAAGGAATATTGTATTTCTTTTGACATTTTCTTTGGATGCCAAGGAAGTCACCCGCCCACTTCATAGCATGACTGCAGATATGTGATTTTTGGTGCCCGAAACTTCTGCTTTTGAGTAGTCCTTATGAATGATGTGGTACCATTTCTGGAAGGGCATATATAGACTTTTGCTGTTGTGTAAAGGTACACAATTTATGGCCCAAAGCCATACTTGCATTTTCCCCAAAATATGGTTGCAATTTTCGAGTCTTTCCAAGAGCTACTTCTTAATAGTGGTTCGTAATATAAAAAAAGAGGAAATAATTAAAAACACAGACAATAATTGTGTTAACTATATTCAATTAATTTTAATTCATTTAAATCAAATTATGTTGTCTCCTGCCCCTGAATATCTTTTCCAGTATAGACTTAGAGTGTAAAAAATTATATACCTCTTGTTTAGGTGCTTGATTCAGTAACAGGGCATATGATGGAGGCAGTACTGAGTGGAACTCAGAGTGAGGGAGGCAGTGAATGTAGAACAGGCCTGTCAAACTGGCAGCCTGTGGGCCAGATGTGTCATATACAGGCCACACCCACCCCAACTCCACAAAGGCAAAAAAGTCACAATACGTCATCACATGCCATGATCAAGTTTGACACCTATGGTGAAGAAGGAAGGGAAAAAGGGAGGGAGGGAGGAAGTCTTTAAGTTGGAAAACTGCAAAAAACATCTTAGAAGATGTATCAGCAAAGCACTTCTGTCTCACTGTCAAAATAACCAGATGAGCATTATGAAATGTCAGTCTTGACTTGGAGGTGCATTCACTTTAATCAGTAACAGAATATTGGAATATTGGAACACCATGCAAGGAATTTCATGTCAGCTATAATCCCAGAAATCAATAAGCATGCTATTTGGACTGTGGGTTTTTTTTCTCTTAAGTATGATAAAGAAATTGCAGATTTGAGGAATTTGCTTGAGAAAAATTATATGAAAAATCAATGTCGGGTGCAAATGTATGTGCAGTTTAAAATGTCCAGCTTGTTCTTTCATGTAGACACCTGGAGCACAATGTCCTGACAGAAGTGAACGGTGGTTCCCTGTTTGGCCTGCTGTCCCTTCAACAATTTCATTTGAGTAACAACCTGATATCCAGTATCAGTCCTGCTGGATGGAACTTCTGCCAAAAGCTGAATGAACTGTAAGTTAGCTAATTTGGGAGCCCACGGTTGAAAATAAAAATAGAAACTCTTGCACTGCAATAGGTGTAGGCCGTGCTTTAAGAGAGAAAGATTTTTTGAAGATTCACATTTTGTAGAATGCAATTATTACCCCCTCTTTTAAAATGCTACTTTTTAATTTAGAAAATTTGGGACTAGGAAATATTAAAACACTGTTTCTTCCACAGTAATTATCAGTGCTAAAGTTGTATTTTTTCTCCCAATACCACTTCTGTCAAAGAAGTTTTTTTCAGCTGGATAAATTATTTTCAGCAGTTGGCATCCATATATTTATTTCCATCACCAGCGAGCCTTCCTTATCTGTCCCTAACTTCTCTTTAAAAGCCTTTTTATTAACCAAGATAAATATGAAACAATTACTTATTGAATGCTTTTAAACCTTTTCTCCAGCATCTGTGCTTGGTCAGTTTGTATATTTTTATTACCATTATTTTAATTTCAAACCTTTTTAAAACATTGGATAAAAGATTAATTGAATGTGTGCATGCATATACCCTTTTTATACATTTCTACATGCATATATGTTTTTTTTAAATGTTAGTGATGCTATGGAAAACATCAGTTGATGTCCCTAGAGGTCTTTGAGATTTTTCTTTAACCCAAGGGTTTGACACTGTGTTTGCTTCTCTTGTTAATGTCTGTTTTAGTTTTATCCAAATAGCCAGATAAAGAATGTTAAGAAAGCTATTGAAAATGTCTTTTAAGGATACACATTCAGTCATTCAAGGGAAACAGGAGTTATGGATTTATCCAGAATACAAGGGGCTTCACAAATCCCTTAAGGGAGAGGTTTTTCTTTCCCATTCTGGAATTAAAATATGTTTTTTGATAAATCTCTATATTTCCCTACTCAGGCTATGGAGGGGTACAAAATGTGAGTGAATATATGCTTCTTTCTGGTTGATTGCGGAGGGATATTACAAAGCTTTATTTTGAAATTTGCTCTTGGCTAATTCTAGTTGATGTCAAAAAAAGAAATGTGCCTCTACAGTTCTGACAAAAAAAAAACCCTGCTGCCAACTATGAAGTTTTTTAACAGTTGTGCTTAGTGCTATCTGCTAGCATTGGATTTCCGTTCCCCCTTTGAAAAATTCTTTCATCACAGGTGAGGAAATAATGTTGACTGGTTGCCATCTCTTCATAATTCAACACCACAGTCTTCTTGGGAATTAATTTATGTTGTCCCTTGCCTTTCTGAAGGTTTTTCCAAAGGCCTTCCATTGCTCCTTGTTATATCATTACTATCTCAGCGCATGTTTGCAAAAAAACATGCCATTTGTTTGCCAAGGAGATAATAAATACCATTTTTCACTTAGGAATGTTTCTCTCCTGACTTTTCTGGTTTTGGCAGAGGTCATTAACTTTTACAACCCACACTTCATCATAAGCAGTCCTCAACTTAACAGTAGTTCATGTAGTGACCATTTAAAGTTAAAACGGCACTGGAAACGCTGATTTATGACTGTTTTTCACACAACTGTTGCAGCATCCCCATGGTCACGCAATCAAAATTCAGATACTTGGTAACTATCTTATATTTATGATGGTTGCGGTGTTGTGAGGTCATGTGATCCTCTTTTTCAACCTTCTGACAAGCAAAGTCAATGGGGAAGCCAGATTCAATTTGTAATCATATTACTAACTTAACAACTGCAGTGGTTTACTTAACTGTGCCAAGAAAGGGGGAAAAATTCACTTAACAACTGTCTTGCTCAGCTACAGAAATTTTGGGTTCAATTATGACCGTATGTTGAGGGCTACCTGTATTATTAAAGCACTTTTGCCTCATTCTTTCGTATTTCTTTTGTAGATTTGTCTCAAATTGACAAAAACAAACACCTAGGGTACATATAAAACTTTGCTATTTTAGGCTGCTTTATTTGAAGAGAAGCTGCCACAGATTAAAATACGACTCCGCCTTCTGCTGAAGCCATAGGTACATAATCCATGAGCCACACCGAGTTTCCTACTTTTGAATTAACAGCCCTCAGACCATGCCTGGATTACATGGGGTCCGAATTTTTATTCTACCTTTTATTTGCTGTGATGGAGGAAGTTGGAGAACTTTTAAAAGAAAGGGGCAAGGGAAATGGAAAACAAGTCAAATCAGTCTTTATGTAATCAGGGATAGGGAGTTTTGAGCCTCTGTAAAGCCCATGTCACACTGCACCAACGGATGCAAAGAGGATGCAAAACGGACAAAAAAGCTTGCCAT
>BHFT01000223.1:0-10166 GCA_004320025.1 Laticauda laticaudata | reverse complement strand
ATTCATGACCTCCTTTTTGTATTATATTCCAGTTAATCTCTATACTATTTTACATTTTCTATATAGTTATTTTCCCCTCTTTTAATTTTTCTCAATTTTATTTTGATTTATCTTATCTCAATCTCAATTCAAATCATTATATTTATACTTTTTGTTCTGTTCTGCTTTCAATTCATATTATACTTTTCTCATTAAGTTGTATGTTTACTAATTGGAGTATGACACCTTTTATATCTTTTAATTACATCCACTCAACTCTTATTTTAAACTTTCAATAAAATAACCTTAAGTTTTATGACCTTCTATATAAATGAGTTTTGTGTCTGTATAAAGAAGTTCAACCCGGGACCATGCTATTTTCAAAAAAGATGTTTTACTTGTATTTTGAGTGTGAAAACCCAAATAAAACTTTATTTTAAAAAAACATCAAGAATTAAAACATTAAAATTGACCAAGAACTAGCAAAAAGGAATCAATGTGTAAACAAGATGGAAGTGGGATCTTCCCCTCATCTAACCACCTCCGCAGGCATTTGCCTATTTTGCAGCTACATCACATTGCTGACTTCTATTCAGTTTGTAATCAATTATTATTTCAAGAGATTTTTTCCTTAGTATTATTAGTATTATTGCATAACCAAGAAACACCATGCTGAATTAGGCCAAAAGGACATTCTGTTCCTTGCTGGAAGCCCCAAAGCAGAATATGGGCACACTGTGTCATTTTCCATCCTCACTTTCCAGCCATGGATGCTGGATGCGTTCTTATATGGATAGTAAGAAGCCTGTTACATCCTTCAGTTCAAAGGAATTCATAATCCTTTGTTCCAGCCAGGAGCTGAAGTTTTACTGAATATAGTACATAAGCCATTTTTAATGCTTATTGCCTTAAAGCTATTCAATATACTATAAATGAATAAAAGCATCCTTAAATGAGATACATTACATCTAAGAAGCTTTCCTTACCTGTGACTTCTAGCTTGTCACCAGTCACTTCAACTTTCAAATAAATCCTCCCTCTTTTTTCTGTGTGATCCATTCCACAAAGACTTGGAACATTTATTACACATTGTTTGTGAACATTCATATCACAAGCTGAAAGCCAGAAAATAAATAATTTAACATCCTAAGGAGTGAAAAGGACAGACATAACTAATTGGCATTACCAGTTTCACATTGCCTGGGAAGTTGATCTTTCCTTTGGGCTATTAAGGAAAACTTGTCAATGTAATAGTCTGCTCAAAAAAATAAATTCTTTCCACATTCAGTACATAAGGTAAGAAGTGTGTTTGCAGTATCTTCTCATGAATGAAAGCAAGTATCTTCTCCGTCACAGGTCAGAACAAAATAAGACAAAAACAAATCTTGAGGAAAATGATTTTGAGTTAAATTACAGCCATTTCTTGTGTAAACTGCTTTTACACAAATCATACAGTGATAAATTTGGCCAGAGTCAATGATTCCCCGACATACCAAATGTTTTGAGGCAAATGTTAGTGATGCCAGTTTAGACATTAAAAACTATATGGGTGGCATTTAGTTGAAAATAAGGAGGAGAATATGGGGAAACATTTTATAGAAAGCAAAATGAAAATAAAAATATATGAGATCTCTTTTTCGGAATTGACCACTGGTCAATCATTAAATTCCAGTTTTTAAAAAAACATTGTACAACTATCAATGACTATTTCAATGATTTTGTTTTTGAGCGTCCATTAATGCATACACCACTGGTGGGAGTGTAGTTTTCTCTTTGGTAGTTTCTTGATTGGGGTATTGTTTTCTGCTTGATTGTTTGCCTGTTGTTAATCCTTGCTTATCGAGATATTGGGCACTGAATAGATGACTTTCTATTCTTTTCTGTTTCATTGTAACTTTTTGTTGTCTCTTTTGAATGGTGTGTAAATATGGTTTATTTTTATGCATCTATTTATGGCTGATTTATGCCAAGTTTCCAGGAATTTCCTAGCGTTTATGGATTTGAGTTGGTTTAGGAATGCTCATAATTTCCCAGTTGAAACAGTGGCTCGGTCTGTCCATCTGTTGTGAGATGGAGTTTTCAGCATGCCTTTTGACTGCTAGTTGGTGTCCATAGATGCATTCTGCTAATCTTCTACCTTTTTGTCCTACCTTCTTTACACTCTATGTTGTAAATGACTATGTTTTTTTTTCTTCTTAGGCTACTGGGTCTTTTGGTTTACTTAAGATGTTTTTGATGGCTTTAATTAGTTTGTATGCTACAGTGATGTCATGTGGTTGTAATAGTCTGTGGGTTGTTTCTGAGATGTTTTTTTTTTGTGTATGGTCAGTATTATCCTTTTCATGTCTTGTTTGGGTAGTGTTGTTGTGGGTTGAACAGTCGGACACTTTTTGATAATTACAGGGGTATCCATTTTGTATAGGTGATCCATTTCCTTTTTCTGGGTTGTTGCAGTTTGTGCTCATTTTAATAATGTTCTTTTACACAGCTCCTCTTGTTGAGAGACTTGTTTAGTATGGGTTGTTTTTCAACTTATGTTTCTAATATCTTGCAGTTGTTTCCTCTGTTGATGAAGATATCAAGAAAGAAAAGCACCATGTTGCTTTCTTCTTCTCTGTTCAATTTTATTCCTTGTTGATTGTTTCTTGTGTTTCTTTTTTATTGTGACAAAAGTGTCATTTACATATCAGATCCATATTTTTGGCCGTTTGTGTGGGAGTGCTATGTGTTTCCACATATTGCTGCATTACGGTCTTTTCTATAAGTCCTAAGAGTGGTGATCCTATGGATGTTCTTCTGATTTGTTCATATATCTGTCAATCAAACTGCATGTTGGTAGTGAGGCAGAGGTTGATGGATCCATGATTCTAGGTATTTTAGCTAGGTCAAGTGAGTTGTGTAGTACTGCTGCGATGGATTCTTCTATTTTTAGGTCTTTGATTTTCTGGAAGTACTATAGCAGAGAATTGATAATACACTGCTCAAAAAAATAAAGGGAACACTTAAACAAGACAACATAACTCCAAGTCAATCACATTTCTGTGAAATCAAACTGTCCACTTCGGTAACAACACTGATTGACAATCAATTTCACATGCTGCTTTTGTGCAAAACTGGAATAGACAACAGGTGGAAAGCAAAGACAGTTCTAGCAAGACATCCCCAGTAAAGGTAGTGGTTCTGCAGTGGTGACCACCAGACCACTTCTCAAGTTCTATTGCTTTCTGGCTGATGATTTTGGTCACTTTTGAATGCTGGAGGTGGCTTTCACTCTAGTGGTAGCATGAGACAAGAGTCTTACCAACCCACACAAGTGGCTTCAGTAGTCGCAGCTTCATCCAGAGGTGGCACATCAATGTGAGCTGTGGCAAGAAGAGATTTGCTGTGTCTGTCAGTTCGAGTGTCAGAGCATGGAGGCGCTACCTAGGAGACAGGCCAAGTACATCAGGAGATGTGGATGTGAACCCAAGGAGGGCAACAACACCAGCATCGGACTGTTACCTCCACACTTTGTGCAAGGAGGAACTGGAGAAGCATTGCCAGAGCCCTGCCAAAATGACCTCTTAAGCAGGCCACAAATGTGCCTATGGCTGCTTTCAAACGTTCAGAAACAGACTCCATGAAGCGTGGTATGAGGGCCCGCATGTCCACAGGCTGGGGGCTGTGCTTACAGCCAACACCATGGCAGGAGACATTTGGCATTTGCCAGAGAAACACCAAGATTGGCAAATCTCCGCCGACATGCCGCCCTGGTACTCTTCACAGGATGAAATGCAGGTTCACAACTGAGCATATGTAACACGCCTGACAGGGTCTGGAGACGCCGTGGAGAATGTTCTTGCTGCCTGCAACATCCGCTCAGCCCATGACCAGTTTGGCATGGGTCAGGTAATGGTGGGGGGGGGGGGGGGTGGGGGGGGGGGGGGGGGGGGGGGGGTGGCATTTCTTTAGGGGCCGCACAGCCCTCCATTGTGTTCCGCCAGAGGTTGCCTGACTTGCCATTGGTACGATGAAATGAATTATCCTCAACCCTATGTGAGACCATATGCGCTTGAGTTGGCCCTGGGTTCCTCCTAATGCATGACAATGCTGACCTCATGTGGGCTGCAGTGTTAGCAGTTCCTGCAAGATGAAGCATTGGAAGCTGCTGGACATGGCCGCCCATTCCCCGACCTAATCCAATTTGAGCAGATCTGGTGGATATCATGTCTCGCTCCATCCAACCAACGCCAGTTGCACCAACAGATTGTCCATAGTTGGGGGAATGCTTTAGTCCAGGTGTGGGAGGAAGATCCCTCAGAGAGACCATCCGCCACTCAATCAGGAGCATGCCCAGGCCATTGTAGGGAGGTCATACAGCATGTGGAGGCCCACACAAACTACTGAGCCTCATTTTGACTTGTTTTAAGGCACATTACATAAAGTTGGATCAGCCATGTTAGGTTTTGTTCCACTTAATTTTGATGGTGTAACTCCAATCCAGACTCCCATGGTTGCTAAATTTGATTCTCCATTGATAATTTTTGTGTGATTTTGTTGTCAGCACATTCAACTTTGTAATGAACAAGCTTATTTAATAAGAATATTTCATTCATTCAGATCTAGGATGTCTTATTTTTGGGTTCCCTTTATTTTTTTGAGCAGTGTATATTTGCAATGTTGTGGAGAATTGCAGTGTGGAGTGGACTGCAGTGG
This sequence comes from Laticauda laticaudata, assembly GCA_004320025.1. NCBI lineage: Eukaryota > Metazoa > Chordata > Lepidosauria > Squamata > Elapidae > Laticauda > Laticauda laticaudata. The sequence continues at coordinate 5,492 of BHFT01000223.1, read as the reverse complement.
GCAAGTGATGGAATATTAACAATACCCAATCAAGGAACCATCAGGGAGAAAACCACACCCACATCAACACTGGCAGGCCAGGTTGCTGTATACAAACAGAAAGCAAAGCCCATATTTGCTTGCACAAATGTGGTTACGTAGCTGGGTAATGAAATATCTGCAAGCAAACAACCAAGTTCAGAGAGCACCAAGGACTCCACAGGAGCAGGTTTCTAAGGAATCCCCAAAATAGCTTCCAAGCCATTTAATTAGTCATAGGTGACAAGTTGCTATTTTTACAGCTATTGAAGAGGAGTTCTATTCAAACCACATGAGGAGAAACAGCAGTTTGTGTACTTTCTGACAACAGCTGTTTTTATTCATCTCTTTGTTGCAGCTACCATTGCGGTCCTAGTTGCAGGTTACCTTATACTTAGAATTTGACAAACTGCCTTCAGTTCTGTTGTGAAATTGTTGGTGAGGCACTGTCCCCACTCTATTGTTTCAACTTCTCTCCTTCTACCTGAAGCAACATAAATTAATTTTGACTTTTTTTTTTTTTAAGAAGAGCCTTTTGATAAAATTGTAATGGGATCAGTAAGTTCAGACACCCTGGTGTGAGAGTCCCGGCTTTCATAGCATTGGGTACTCATCTACATTCTTCTAGTTTTCCATACTTCAGCTAATTCCTTTCTGGGAATGACATAGCAAAAGAACTCACTCATGGGTCTATTATTGTATGATACTTGGGTGTGCTAGCTTTTGTTGCTAGTTCCACTGGGTTGCTCCAGTGGAAATCATATCGAAATAGCCAAAATATCACACAGTTTTTGGAAATTGCCCTAAAGCTTTATTTATGGGAAAGCCAATTCCCCAGAACAAAGTGGGTTCTAGTGGTGGCAATTTACAAGGATGAATCAACCAAAAAAATCAAAAGGATAGTGAACAAGCACTATGAAGCATTTATTATGAAGCCACAAACTGCCCTTAATTTTTTTAAAGCTTGGGCTTTTATTATAATATTACAGGTCAACTGCTGATTGAATATAATGCTTCTTTCTTCCAGTAGGTTTCGATTAATATATGGCTACTGAAAAATCAACATGAGAAAAAGCTCTCCTCATTTACAGTCTTTTGCTAGATGTGCTGAAATATTCATTTCAAATGGACTGCTGCATTTGTAATTAACAGGAACTACAATAAATTTTACTGGAAAGTAGTTAGGCAAAACTCTAATGGCTTCATTGATTTTTTAAATAAAAAAATCTCTTAATACTACATGAAATAAATATCTTACTGTCACATTTCATCCCTTGGTGCAGAAGTCCATAAAGTAATGAACCACAATGGTCACAAAATGTTGGGCTCCCATATGTGTGGATTTTGAATTTATGCTTGCTTCTGGGATCCTAAAAAGAAGAGAAATGTCAGTGTCATGTTATCTGTTAATCAATGAAATTAAAGACATTAATATTGTCAAACATTTTTTTGAAGAAGAGCTTTCATTTTTTAAATGAAAGTTTCTGAATTACAAATCCGCATATAACTCCTTGCAGAATACATACTGTATATCTCCATTGACAATAATTATGTGTTACTTAAATAAATATATAAAACCCTATCATATAACAAAATTAGGTTCATTTGTTCATTGTGTGTATTATTATAATAAAACTAAAAACAAGCAAAAAATCAGAAAACATTCTATACCTAATTATGAAGATGCTATTATCTACTCCTTTCTGTTATACTAATGTACAGTATATATACTTCAGTGTGCTTCCTGCAAAGATCACTTGAACATTAGAAAGTTATTTTTTGGAACACTGTGATATTCTAGTTGAACTACAACCAAAGTTGTGGTTGCATACTTTGCATACTAAGAAACTTGAACTGGCTGTAATAGTATGGAAAACTTATACCACATTCTTATTAATAACTTCACTAAAAACTACTCCCAAGGAATTCTCGTTCTTTCAAGCAGTGCTTTCAAAGATGATGGTCTGTTTTTTGAACAATTCTGAACGAAAGCGGCAGTTGCCAAAGCTCTATGTTTTAAATCAGAAAATACTGTAATTGCACCTTCTAGCCTTTTGCTCAGGATCGGGCTTTATCCCAGAAAAATACTCCCAAACCACAAAACCATATATTGCTCCATAATGCCTTAGCGTTGAAAGCAAGAAAGCAAAAGCTTGTCACCCCTACAAGGGGATTTCCAAATTGTAGGAGTTCTCAAGAATTTAGGCAGCTGCTGAAGATGGCAAAAATTGGGAGTAGCTACTGAGAGCCCCAGATTTAACACCTAGGCATTTTACAGAAAAGAGATGGTAGGTGTTTGGTTTAGACTGCAGGTTTAATGATTGGCATTTCCAATAACACAGTTACACACAATGAAAAAAAGATCTTTTTCTACTTTAAGACTATGTGAGAAGGACAAATACTGTGCCCTACTTTAAGGCAGCTTCCAATGTTCTTATAATAATGCCACTTCTTCCCTTTTTATAAAGTTTGGGAAAGAAATTATCCATTTTCTCTGGGTCTAGAAGGAAAATCCTGTACAAATATTTACATGGAAGTATATTTTTAGATATTAAAAAAATCAAAGAGTACATGCAAGTCACAAATATTAAAAAATATTGCCAACATTTTATAAATGCAGGAACAGCAACATCAAAAAGAGTATGTTCCAATACAAATATATTATGTCTGTAATTAATAAGATACAACAGTAAAAAGATAATCTCATATCTGTACAAAAATAATTTTCTGCATCAAATTTGGAGCTTTTGTTAGGTACAAAGTTATCTTTTTGGTCTGTTGAAGGATGCACTCATCCATTGCTCAATAAGGTTCTAAGAGTTATTTTTTTAACAACTACAGTAGCAAAAGAACCAGAAAATCTGAAGTAGTCTAATGAATAAAGTACATTTTTTTAAGCTCCTGCCAACAGTTCAACAGAGAAATTCAAGTGTTCAATAGATACTCTCTGGATAGATTCTGGTTTGTATCATTCACACAAAATTATTTTATGAAAAATTTCTGAAAGATAAAAAATATCCACAATGGAGAAGAATATAAAACGCCCCTCTAGGGGGAGGCAGAATGACATATAAAAATATCTAATAAAAAATTAATGTTAGATCCGCAAGTTCAGCTATCTCAGCTGCACTTCAGAGGCAAAGCTGTCATTATTTTTTATTGTGTGACTTAAAAAAATGTGATGCACATTCACCCAAACATTATACAAAGTGCTCTCAATGATAAGATATTAGTAATTCAATAATATGGACAAAACATTTTAAATGGAACTATCTGTTGGATTTAGGCCTATCACAAACAACTGTTCAGATTAATAAAATCTATTTCAGACTACTTATATTTCCCAACAAGATTTCAATGACTATGATGTATAGTTTCAAGCTGAGAGCTCACTGAAAACTCTCAGAAGTGACAAGTATGGCACCATAAAAATTTAAAAAAGTTACTGATGCTTAATTAATATTTGTGATCCTGTCTGTCTGTCCCCCCCTCCCCTCATATCTATCTTCTTTCAACTTCCTTTGGAAGCAGGAATTGGGGAAAAAGGAAAAATTACACAAGCTAGAAAGCCATTGCCATTCAATTATTTACATTTCTGACAAAAATGCCTTTTTCAGCACTTCATCTATCTCTCCAATTCCAAAGTCAATTGCATTCTTGGGGGGGGGGGGATCAGCATTTCTNTGGGGGGGGGGGGGATCAGCATTTCTTCTCAAAAAGGCTCATGAATTCCTTATCTTTCCACTTGTTTTGACAATAGGCAATTATTCTCCAACTCTACACAAGCTCTCATGATTTACTAACATTATCATCTTAGCCTTCTGAGAAATGATGTATTAACTTCTGCAATTAACTGATTTGTCATACAGGAATCATTCGGCTTCTGCAATCTACAATCCCCTTCGATCCTTGAAAATTGCCTAGCAGCATCTCTGTGGAGGGAGATGCACTTCTGAATTCATGTATAAGATATTTATTTTATTTTATTTATATTGCCACCTATTCGCCCATGGTGACTCTTAAGATATGGCAATAAGCATCTGGTAGCAGAGTCCAAACCTCACTATTTAAGCCCCTGTCACACTGCACCAATGGATGGAAAGAGGATGTAAAATGGAGAAAAACACTTACCATCCTTTGGTTAACACGATGCTTCCGTTCTGTACTCACTGCCTCCGTTTTGCTTCCTCTCTATCCGTCCAGCATCCGTTATTGACATTTCATCCACTCAAAAGGGTTTTTTGAGCTGCTCCAAAACTTTTGAGCGGAAAATGTATCAAACACGTCGTTCTGCATCCACTAGGCATACGGGGGACATCCGTTCTGCATCCGTTGTCATCTGTTACGCATCCGCTATATCGCTAAGGCATCCGCTGCGCATCCGGGCAACTCGCATCCATTCCAGCGGTAAACGGACGCAGGGAGGAAGCGGAACGGACACGGAACGGACGCGCAGCATTAGTAGCAGGACGGAGAAAGGATGAAAGCAGATGCAGCAACGCAAAGAAAGCATTTAAAACGGAAAAAACGTTCACAGAGGGGACCTATCCGCTCCCATCCGCGGGCTTCCGTTCCGGATCCGCTTTCCATCCGCTCTGCGTCCCTCCCTGTCCGTTCCTTTCCCTGTTGTCGCTCTGGTTATGCAAATTTTTGCCCCTTTTGAGAGCGGATAACAACGGATGGAACATTTTTCTCGTCTGCTGTGTCCTTTTTACAAATGTTTTGCATCCGTTGGGCAGTGTGACAAGGCCTTTAGCTGTCACATCAATGTGTATTTGAATCTGAAAGTATAGAATAATACAGTGTTACATATTCTAAGTAGACTCCCTTGTCCTCAGTATGCTTCTATAGCTGGAAAACTGGAAAATGTATGCTTCTACAGCTGTAAACTGCAACCAGTAACTGACTGTCTTCTGCACTGTGGTCACGTTGCAGACAGATGAGTTACAAATAGCTATTTAGAAATTATGATTTTGAAACATTACTGGGAAATAATCAGAGATATGTGGCAATGCATTTCTACCAGAAAAAAAAACTTTTTTTTTACAAATTGTCCTCAGCATATGAGCATGTTGGCAAGATTGGTTAAGTAACATAAAGTAATGCTAAAAAGCCTCTTCACTAATAGCACTGAGGTGTTGAAAAGTTTACTCATTTCATTTTGACACCTGGATTAAACTGCCTTCTAAAGAAAATAATTAATGTCTCCTGCTACAATTCCCTATGGCGTACATAAAAGAACTAGTCAGCCTAAAGTTTTTTCACTACCCAAGTTTTTAATAAAAGGACTGCTGTGAGCCAAGGAACATAAGCCCATGTCATACTGAACCAACGGATGCAAAGAAGATGTAAAACGGACAAAAAAGCTTGCCATCCATTGTAAAATGCGATGCATCTGTTGTGTACTCACTGCGTACGTCTTTCATACACTCTATCTGTCAAACATCCGTCTACTGCTATTTCATCCGCTCAAA
>BHFT01000222.1:0-25733 GCA_004320025.1 Laticauda laticaudata | reverse complement strand
AAAATTCATGTCTTTTGATGAGGCATGAAACAGTTGGCGCATAATGGGCTCGCAGTAATTTCTCTAAGTCCATCCACGCCATTTTCTTCACATCGTGGGGTGATGCCAATGCCTTTGCCATTTTGATACTGTGGGACCACAGTGGGTGTGGAAGATGGCTCTCTTCCTATTTTCGGATATTCCTTGGATATCGCTCCCTTCTAGAAACATGAGGAATCGGTTGATGTAGAATTCCCAATCTTCAGTTGCTGGGTTGAATGGTGCGGGTGGCAAGTTGTTCCCGGCCATTTCGTCTCGCTCGGTCCTCGTTGCCATGTGCACAACTGGGCTTCTTTGTCTCAGTATCCCACCTTCGTCGCCAGTGTTGCGTTGTGGGAAAGAGACATAAGACCCAGTTGATCTTTTATTCTTTTATTTTTTCTTCAGGAACTGAATGCCGGTGAAACTGCGGCAGCCTTTTTATAGCTGGCTGCTCACAGCTCGTGGCCAATGACAGCTCTTCAAATTTCCCACCGTCCGGACCGACCTATCATGGGTGAGTATGCAAATATATAACACTAACAACCAATCCCTGTGATGATTTGGTATTATTTAGTCAGATGCCAGCGAGCACGAAGGATTAGGATGCTCTTTACGGTAAGATGGGCCTAGAAAAACACATCTTCAGTGAAAGTTTTTCCCAATTCTATGGGGACCAAGGCAGTGGCGGGATTCAAATTTTTTACTACTGGTTATGTGGGAATAGCTTGGTGGGCATGGCATGGCTTGATGGGTATGGCTCTGTGGGCATGGCAGGGGAAGGATACTGCAAAATCCCCATTCTCTCCCCATCCCAGTAACTTGCTTTCCAGCTCTGTTCTCCTGTGCAGGGCAACCAAAGAAGACCCAGCCGATCAGCTGGGACTCTGGACGCAGAGAAGAGATGGGGGCGGGGCCAGTCAGAAGTGGCATTTGCTGGTTCTCCAAATTACTCAAAATTTCCGCTACTGGTTCTCCAGAACTGATCAGAACCTGCTGAAGACCACCTCTAGACCAAGGGATGTTGCTGTTATTGTTGATGCTGCTGCTGATAGACTATGAAGGTTAACCCACTAATCAGTGCAAGGAGGTTGTCATCACAACCATCCATTGCTCTATGAATGGATATTACTATTCTATTTTCCCTTTCCTCTTTTCTTTCTCATTCCCTACTTATCAGTGAAAAGGTAGTTAATTCATTGGTCTTGACATTTACTAAACAGATGCCAGTAGCTCTAACCTATAGCACCGTTTCATATTTCATGAGCTTGGACTCCAGGGAAAGAAGTCTTTGAAGTATTTAAATGCCTGCTGTATTTGGAAGGTTATGTGCATCTCTTTGCAACCATTTGCAAGACAAAGCAAAACAGGCCCATCCTGCAAAACTTTGTTGGAATAATTATCCTTCTGGGTTCAGTTCCAAGTGAGGAAAAATGACATTAGAAATATGGAAGCTGTTTGGAAAGTGGTTTAATGTTGGACAGGATCACATGCCTTGGAGCTCCTGAGTGAAAAAAGGGAGGAGATGCTGAGAGTCCCTAGATTTTATGCCCTCTGTTAGGATTTGAAATTGAGTTTGTGTTATGATTGGTTGTCAGATTCCCATGGGGCCATGCAGGGGCATCTCTAGACTGTCCTGAGTCCCACACTCGGTTGAACCTTGCTGGATGATGATGTAATGAAAAGGGCTTTGGGCAATTGCTATTATAGCTCTACCTGGAGATCTTTGTAAAATTGACTGGCCTAGGCCAGAGTAATGGTCCATTAGCAAAGGTGGGCGGGGGCTGAATTTCTGCCTTTCTGAGTTTCCACTTTTCTTTTTTAGGGGAAATATTCTGCCTTTTTAATATTTCCTAGGATATTGCATTTTTCTAGGAGAGGGGTGGGTGCTAACTTCCTACAACTTGAAGCCTACCAATGTTTCTGTTCTCTTTGAATAATGGTGACCTACTGTACAATATTCTCTTTGGGGTTACCCATTTCAGGCAGGTCAGCTCTGAAGAATCCCAAAGACAGTAGGTATTGTATTTCTGTTTTTCCTACTGTTTGGAGATAGCAAATGGTTGTTGAAGACCAACCATCTGGACACATATAGGAAGCTTATTGAGTCAAGTTGACTGTGTTTACTTTACTTTACTTTACTTTACTTTACTTTACTTTACTTTACTTTACTTTATTGTCATTGTACCTCGTACAACAAAATTAAATAACATCTTCAGTGTACAATTTATGACTATGAAAATAAACACAAATACACACCCTTCACACTCCACACATTGAATTGAAAACCCCTGATATTGCATTAATATTGCCCTATACAGTAGAATTCAGTAGAGTTAATGCCCTGGGATAGAAGTTGTTTTTCAACCTATTTGTGCTTGTTTTTATTATTCTGTACCATCTGCCAGATGGTAATAGTTCAAAAAAAAAAAAAAAGGGTTCCCAGGATGAGATGGATCTTTGACAATGCTTTGAACTTTCTTAAGGCAGCAGGAGCTATAAAGCTCTTCCAAAGAGGGGAGAGGGCAACCAATGATCTTCTGGGCAATGATGTTAACCCTCTAGAGTACTTTCCTATCTTCCACTTGCAATTGGTAAACCATACAGAAGTGCAGTAAGTTAAGATACTTGACTGTGGCCAAGTGATTGAAGTCCCATCCCAGCCTTCTTGACTTTTTATACACCACTTATGCAACCCCTTTCCCCCAAAGAGGGGGAAAAAACCTGCAATGTGTGTTGTGTTTTATTTTGTATCTTCACTGCAAGTTTGTAGGTGAGCTTTATCATTAAGTTTCCCTTATCCCAGACCACCAGATCTGGGCTGTATGAAAAGAGGTATCTCTGTCTTTCCAGAACTAATTTACCACATTTGGATTTTAACAGCCCAGACCTGATATTCTGTTCTAAGAGAAAGTTGAATGATGAACCAATATTGAGCCTATAAAAGGTTCTATGGTTTTTTACTCTATAGTTTTTTACTAATTTTTTTTTCTAATTTTCTTCCTTATAGATCTGGCCCCTTTGGTGCTTGTGACCACTTTAATGTGATGGTGTTACCTAGTTTGTATCTACAAGAAAACAAGCAAGCATTGAAAGGAATCAATGTCAATCTGAAGAAAAGGAGCAACTAGTCTCTCTCTCTTCTTCTCTCTCTCTCTCTTCTCTGCTCTCTCTCTCTCTCTCTCTCTCTCTCTTCTTTCTCTAAATTGCTTGCATTTACCATCAAGATGGCAGCAGATGACTTGAACAGTAAAGAACAGTCACCTGCAAACTCTTGCACAACAAGATATTTCTGAAATACTTCAGAGTTATTCAGGCAAAATCCTGATAAGAGATTGCCCACTTTGGGGGGGGGGGGGAGGAACCTGTATGTGATCTTTCACTTCTTTCTTGTGTGTTAACAAATGTACACAATACGAAAATATTTAATTGCAATGGGATGGAGTACAAATGCTCAATGCTATTTTGATTCAAATGGAAAAAGAGGAGAATTTAAAACAATAGATGCAGTAAATGTGTCTGTCTCTGTATTCAAACCAGCTGGATTTTTCTTCTGTAAAAAGCTTACAATTTGTGTCACCTTAAAGATACATCACAAAAAAATGTGGTGGCTAAGTCTCCAGTTTGACAGATTTTAGTGCTGTAGCAGTTGCTTTTTCTAGACACATCCATAGCCAAGAGTCATCAATCATGCTTTCCAGTTAGAGTTTTGCACGGCGGAAACTTCAGTCACCTAGTTACTATCTTTGAAAACTATTTATGGAATGCACTTTTGGTTTCCAGCTGCCGCACTGCTCCCCCCTCCCTTTCTGTTGGCAACTCTAAAAAGACCATAGAAAAATATTTTAAGAGTTGACAGTGTGTTGCACATGGGATGTCCATTCAAAAAGGGGTGGGGCCTTGATTGTACTGTTATAGTCACCCTCTGGACTTTTTTGGAGCATGTGAAAAGATGCATCTGCTGCTCTATGGGGCATTATAATAGGAGATTCCATACAGACATTACCTGAGACATATTTTCTCCCCTCAGTGGTCTCTGCTGGGTATAATTTAAAAAAAAAATCAACATGTGACAGAGATTTTTTAAAAAAGGACAGAACTTCCTTTATACTTTTTGATTTTATTTATTCATTTGATTTATATGACGGCCATCTTGCTATCCAGAGTTACTCTGGTTGGCTTACTATTCAATAAAAATAGAAGTATGTACTCTTTGTTATAGCATTGGAAGCTTTTCTGATAAAGGCATTGTGATGGCAAATGCCATGATAGTATCTTGCAGTAAAGGAAGAAGTATGGTGCATACATTCCTTGTTCGAAATTATATTGTGTTGGGAGCTGATCTGGCACAAAGTAAAAACATATCTTATTTTTTTCTTTTCACCTGCCTAGTTTGATGTATTTTTTTCCTGTTTCTTGTATCTATTGCATTATCCCCACATGAACTCTCATTTGACAGTGTATAGTTTTGAGTGATAAGATTTTGGGAAAAGATTGTTATTGTATTAAAGGTTTTGGACATTTCTTTAAGAGACTCATGCTGCTTCATTGCACAGTTAAAAAATTCAAAGGTCAAGAAAGAAAAGGGATGAATAATACAAAATTGCTGCAGCTGTATTTTAATCACGAATGAAGGCGGATATTCATGTTCTCGGATAATGGGTCGGTCTTCTGGGTCGGTCTTCGAGACCAGAGGTTTTTTCTTCCAAATATTCAGGCTCTTGCTGAAGCCTTTCTTCAGGGAACTTCTCTCTTCACCTGTCTTTTAATCTCACAAGGTAAAAGGCAAAGGTTCCCTTCACACATACATCCTAGTCATTTCTGTTTCTAGGGGCCAGTGCTCATCTCCGTCACAAAGCGGAAGAGCCAGCGCTATCCAAAGATGTCTCTGTAGTCATGTGGCTGGCATGACAAAAATGCCGAAGGCGCACGGAGCGCTGTTACCTTCCCACCAAAGTGGTCCCTATTTTTCTACTTGCATTTTTTACCTGCTTTTGAACTGCTAAGTTTGCAGAAGCTGGGACAAATAACGGGAGCTCACTCGGTTACGTGGCGCTAGGGATTCGAACCGCCGAACTGCCAACCTTTCTGATCGGCAAGCTCAGTGTCTTAGCCACTGAGCAAGCACAGCAAAAATTACATTTTAGTGTGAGACATGCTTTTGTGATAGAGGTGATAGAGGTATTTCTAAGGATAAACTCTTTAGAAATGTCCCATGAGTGTTTCCCAGCTAAAGAATTGTATGCCTTGCAATCTTTCACCAGCCTTTAAACTGCCTCCTACTTATTTTAATTCTCCTGAAATAAATAATAAACATCATTTGCTCTTAGCACATTATGGCCTCTGTGATTTAGTTTGTTCTTGTGCAAATTCTGCATTTCTTTGCAGGCTTTTGACATTAGTACATCCTGGTTCTTCTATTAAAAATGCTGTCGTGATTATTTTTAGGATCAAATGTTATTTCAGCCACTGACCTGGAAGGCTTCCTCAAAATGTATAGGTGTCCAATGAATTAAACTGCTAACCAAAAACCACGAAGGAAAAAGTTGAAAGTTGTTTTCAAAAGGTTATTTCCCTAATAACATGTGTAAATTAAAGGTTAACATATTTAGAGGAAAACTTGATAAAATAAACACACACACACACAGACACATATTGCTATTGGTGTTTGTTCTGACCCAGGCTTCGTCAAACTTAATAAAACACAACTGATTTTAAAAGTAAAACCTATTTTAATGCGACACTGGGAATTACTTGCATTCCCAGCCAAAACTAATTATGCACAGTTCCTCCAGAAGAGCATGCTTTTCAGTGCTGGAGAATGCTGCCAAAAAACAGAAGTCCAAATAAGGCTAACATAAACCAACCCAAAAACCCAGAAAAAACTGACCAGAGCTTCAAGAAGGACTCAGAAATTACTGAACTGCTTTGCTTTCTGCAAAGCTTTTCATCACTGAGGTCTGACTTTTATCCCTTATGGGAGGGCAATCACCTCCAAGCCTTACTCCCAAGTCACCCCTTCTACTTCAGCTGCTCTCACCTTCTAGCAGCTCTGCACACACATGCCTGGGAACAGGCTCCCCTGGGTCCTCTGCCTCACTGCTGCCGGACTCCGGAGGCTCCAAAGGCAGCACCCCACTCCCAGTTGGTCCTGGCCTCATCCCTGCATCAGATGCAGGACCCTCATCTGAATCCTCTTCAGACTCCCTGACTGGTCCCCTTTCTTCCTCACTGTCCGATACTTCTGCCAGCTGCACCGGCTGCCCGTGAACCACAATAATGTTATGGCCGGATGGTACTGCTTCTATTTAACCTTGTCACCTGCATTGGTCTGCTTGCCAATCAAGCGGCCTTATCCAGGATGGTTCTTCTTACGTTCTTTATTTTTTAAACTGTATGAAGCAACTCTACCTTAATCAGAAGCTTCATACCACAAGGGCAATCTTATTCATTGCATGAAGCCAAAGGGTTGATTCTGTTTGTTTTCATCACATGCCTGGTAGCTTATTTTTACAAAACACAAAAATTATGTATTGTATTATTATTTGTATGTTATTATAAAATTCCTCCTCCTTTCCAGCCAGATTCCAGTGTAGAAAGTTAGCACCCACTCCTCTCCTAGAAGAATGAAATATTTTAGGAAATTTTAAAAAGGCAGAATATTTCCCCTAAAAGAGAAACAGAAATCTTAAGGGACACAGAAACTCAGCCTCAGCAGATATCTTGATGCCAGCTTATCTACAAGACAAAAGACCTTCAGCTCCAGAGTGATAGGATTAGTCCTCACTCAGATCCAAACCAGGACAAAGACATTAAGCCATAATAGATATAGCCCAGAGATCCTTCATTACATCACCCAGCAAGATTCAACCAAGTCTGGGACTCAAGACAACCTACAAAGTTTCCCTTGCATGGTCCCATGGGAGTTTGACAACCAATCAGGATACAGTTTCTTGCCACAGGAACAGGAAACAAGTTCAAAGCCCAACAGAGGATATAAATCGTTCTCCCTCTCTCACCTATGTGCTCCATTTTGCCCAGAACTTCAAATCCCATGTGGTCCTGTCCACCATTAAACCATCTTTCCAAGCAGTCTCCATGTTTCTTCCCACTTGGAACTGAATCCAGATGGACATTTCTTCCAACACCAGTACATTGGTGCAAGGATTTCTAATTTCATACTGTAAAAAGCTTCATCTGTTGAATTTCTACTTGTCATATAGTTTTTCCAAGTACTAAGGATTTGAGAGAAAAATGAAAACAGTCTCGCAAATTTTCTCTTGTAACTGGCAAAGATGTGGAGGTTAGGAGTCAAAGCAAATTCACACTCTTGACAAGCTAAGTTTTGCATTTATTCCTTAACCTGTAACTCCTATGAAATTGCCTGTTGTGTGCATTATTAATGTTAATATATTCAAATGAATAGGAATAAATTGCCCACTCTGTGTTTCTAATATAAAGGAATAAAGCACCAATGGTTCCATTCATGTTAAGACTGTTATAATTTAACACCCTTTCAGGGAAAAGTTTGGTTAGCACTTCAACATTTTTGTAATCTGGAGCCTCCACCTGAGTCCTGATGCTAAAATGCATCCCTTTCTTCATCATGCAAGTTTGACTTAAAATGTATCAAGATAATGCTACCGAATGTCAAGGAAGCACAACACACTCCAGGGATAAATCTAATCAGACAGACCAAATGAACCAGATGAAACAGGAGAATGAGAGAGGAGAAGAAAAAAAAAAAAGAAAGCAAAATACCTTTGACAAGAAAAAAGATGTTTGCCCTGGAAGTAGAAAAGGCTATTTATTGCATTTCTTAGAGTTTTAGAACTGAATTTGAAGACTGCAGTCTTAATATGGAATGGGCAGGGGGAAGAATCCCAAGGTTACAATGTTATTTTTGAGAGAATTTTCCCTTTAAGAATGGAAAGAAGAGAAAGTCCTATCATCACTGGATAATGTCATCAATATTTTGAGGGGCTACCCCAAAGAAGAGGGTGTTAAGGCTATGTTCGAAAGCATCAGCGAGCAAGAAAAGAAGCAATGGTTGGAAACTAACCAAGGAAAGACGCAACCTAAAACTATGGAGACATTTCCTATCAGTTAGACCAATCAATCCAGGGGTCTTCAAACTTGACAGCTTTAAGACTTGTGGACTTCAACTCCCAGAATTCCTCCTCCAGTCAGGTTAGCTCAGGAATTCTGGGAGTTGAAGTCCACAAGCCTTAAAACTTGCCAAGTTTGAAGACCCTTGAATTAATCAGTGGAACAATTTGCTTCCAAAAGTTGACGGGTGCTCCATCGCTGGAGGCTTTTAAGAAGAGACTGGACATTCATCTGAACGGCATAGAAGTCTCTGGCTTGAGCAGCAGGTTGGACTAGCTCTTCAAAGTCCCTTCCAAACTCTGTTGTTAAATTATTTTTCCTACTCATGCTGAAAACCTGAAAACCAGCCTTATTTCCCTGATAATATCTCTCTGACATAAGGAGTGAGGGAAAGGGGCATTCCAGAAGAACTCTTGAAAAGGCTTTCAGATGTTTTCTCTGCACACCAGAAGATAGATCTCCTCCCATTGGCATCAACCTGAATACATTCCTCTTCTTTTTGCTTTTCCTCCTCCATTTTTGAGAAACTGGTGGGTTTGGCAACTGGGAGAAACTGGCATCCAGAGGTCTGCCATGCTTGAAGTTAGACATGGGAGATTTGAGTCTTTCCTACAATGGTTAGTGGAGATATTCTACTGGTTTAGCCAAACCAGTAGCTCTAACAATCAGCTGCTGGGCCCTTTCACCTGCTATGCTGACCTTTATTTCCTGCTTTTCAACCTTAGCTGCTTTGCACGGCACAGCCAATTGCCATGCGTCAGCTGTTTTACACACAGGGCTTGCAGCAGAAGGTGAGTCGCAAATGCTACATGTGGGCAAAATGCACACTCACACTGAACCAGTAGGAAAACTTTTTGAAACCCATCACTGTCAATGGCCAATCAATTAAGTACTATATCATACTCATAGGACATTTTGTTGGATTTGTTATAGATAAGCCTGTAGGAATGGCATGCATGGTGGCCTAATGGCAAAGATGCTTACCTTCCACTTGAAAGGTTGATAATTCAATCCTACCAGTAGCAGCAGGTCTTTCTCTCCTGGGGTGTAAAGAAAAATAATAATTTGCTGCGAACTCTGCACTGGCATCAGGAAGGGAATCCAGTTCTAAATGCTCAGCTCCATCCAGTCATCACTCTACCCCCAATTATGGGATTACAGGATTGTTAAAAAAAAAAAGTTATAGATTGTAAAATACTAAAAGCCTCTTGGTCTTTGCAGAATGTGGGTAGGAGACAGGGAGAGAGGGAGAGGGAGGGACGGAGGGAGGGAAGGGGAAAGAGGGAGACGGAGGGGGAGGAGTGCAATCCCAGCAGTGAACTAAAGATGGCAGAATTTAAACTTTGGAGTTCAATCAGGAAAATCATGCTGCTGCTACTGAGTATGTCCCCAATCTTATATTAATCCCAACTTCTAAGCAAATATATACAATTTCTTTACAGGTAGTCCTTGATTTAACAACTGTTTGCTTAACCACTGCTCAGAGTTATAATAGCCCTGAAAAAAAAAAGACTTATCTTCAACTGATCCTCATTCTTTCGACCTTCGCACATTCTTACAACCATGACCTGGATGACTGAGAACCTCTGCAGATTTTTAGCCATTCAATTTGAGGCGAACCCTTTGAATGGTGTGGGAGTAGGAATGGATTTCCAGAGGAAAAATTGCAGACTACAGGAAGCAGGAGCACTACTCAGATGACCCTGAGGACACAGATAAATCTCCAAGTGCTTCAACTACCCTCTAAAAGGATGCAAATGACCAGCTGTCTGCAAGAAATATAAATCCTTCCATTCCCCACCATCCAATCAGGGTGAAGAAACTTCTTGGATGAGAAGTGAAATGTCTTCAAAGAAAAACCAGAAGGTCCAGTTGCCTCCTGAAAAATAACACCTTTGGGTCTTCCTTCTGCAGGAAGTTAGCAGCCACCCCCCCTCCTATAAAAATAAAATATCCTAGGAAATATTAAAAAGGCAGAGTATTTCCCCTAAAAAGGGTAGAAACTCAGAAGCAGAAACTCACCTCAGAGAGGCAGAAACTCAGCCATCCCACCTTTGCTAGTGGGCTAATAAACCATCTGGCCTGGGAAGATTGTATCAGCCAACACCCAGGTGAAGCCAGGTGGTCCAGACAAAGCCTACAAAGTTGGCTAAGACCCCACCCCGGCAGTCTGATAGCCAATGGGATACATTTCTTGCACAGGAACAGGAAACATTAAGGTGGGGCCCAACAGAGAATATATAAGGGACTCTCCGCATCTTGGTCTGCCTTTCTTTCCCTTCACCCAACATTTGGAAGCATGTGACCATCCTTCCTTCTTTGGAGCTCCAAGCCATGTGGTCCTGTCCACCATCAAAACATTTTTCCAAACAGCCTCTGCTGTTTCCAGTATCTTTTTCCCCACTTGGAACTGAACCCAGAAGGATAATTCTTCCAACACTTCTTCTGAAACTAAAATAAAACAAATTTCCCTTCTAAAATGGTGCTTTTATCTCAAATCAGTGCTCAGCGGGGGTGAAGGAGAAATGGGGAATTATGAGAAGATGAGTCCCAAATATTCCTAGTGTTATCTTTCCCTCCAGATGCTTTCTGAGTTCTGGTGGGGAAGAGAAGAGATGCTACTTGCTTGTTTGGAGCCCTAAGTTAATAACATCTTGTAACATTGGAGCAGTCATGACCTGCCAAACTGAAGAAATACTAAGTTGCAGCACTAAATTATGGTGGTTAAAAGTTGCTGCAATGAGGGGCAACAGAAGCAAACTTTCCACAATTTACTGGTATTCTAATTTCTCCACTGTGTTAATCTGATTGCCACATGAATCATTTCTCATTTTGACAAATAATATTCATCAATCCCAATCACACTCCATAAAAATGCCATTTAAAAGCTTTAATTTCCATCTAATTTTTTTTATTTTAAGCCACAGGGAAGGGACATGTTCCTGGTAACAGCTACTCCTACTATTTCTGATTAACAACTCTTTTGCAAAAACTGGGAAAATTAAATGTCTATAACTGATTGCTATTGTGGAACTGTTCCAATTTAATCTGAAAAAACAACAGGTAGGAGAGATCAGATGTAATGCAAGTTACTGAAGCTTGGCTAAAATCCATTAAGTCCAGAGTGGGGTAATAAAAATGTCATTTCAACACAGCAGTTTGACTTTAAACCCCACACTTCACAAATGTTTTTGTTCTTTCAGTCCCTCATCTGAAGAGAACACAGAACAGAACATAGCTCAGCAAATCTTGGTTAGGATGTGCTTAGGCAGATAAGAAGCAATTAAATTGATTCAGAGCTGGGGAGGAGTTTTGATGACTTCCCTCCAGTCAAAACCCAACGTAAAAAGGGATGGGGTTTTGGTCTCAGGGATACAGGAACCATCTTGGCTTTTTTTGATGCGCTCTCCAATACCCTAAAGAGGGGACTAGTTTTAGCCACCATGCCCATCTGATGTCCTGGGAGACACCCCTTTCTGACCCAGTGGTTGCATCCCCTTTCTTCTTTCATGGGCTGGTTTGGGGTGGGATTCTGCTGGTTCGGACTGGCTCGGGTGAACCCCTTGCTCCAAAATTCAGCTGTCTCTGAACCTGTTTGCTGCGATGATCATGTGGGCCTACTCGCCTGCCCCTGTGCTTTACTGACCTTTCTGGTCCCAGCTGATTAGCGAAGAAAGAGTAGATTGCCACTCCTCAGCTGTGTGAAGCTCCCTGAAGTAGGTAAGGACTTATGCATTATGTTGACATGAAATGTACAATCATCGAACCTTGTTATACCAGCAGCATCCCACCTCTGGGCTGGTTGCATCTTAGATTCAGCCTCCAGGATGGACTTTGCAGGGTTCCAGTCACACATCTGGAGGCTAAAACATATAAAGAACGGTTGCTGGAATTGGGTATGTCCAGTTTAATGAAAAGAAGAACTAGGAGTGACATGATAGCAGGGGTCCAGTATTTGAGGGGCTGCCTCAAAGAAGAGGGAGTCAAGCTATTCTCCAAAGCACCGGAAGGCAGGAGAAGAAGCTGTGGGTGGAAACCAATCAAGGAGAGAAGCAACATAGAACTAAGGAGAAATTACTTGACAGAACAATTAATCAATGGAAATACTTGTCTCCAGAAGTGGTGGATGTTTCAATACCAGAGGTTTTCAAGAAGACATTGGGCAACCATTTGTCTGAAATGGTATAGGGTTTTCTGCCTGACCAAAGGGTTGGATTAGAACAGGGATGTCAAACTTAAGGCCCGCAAGCCAGATTCAGCCCAGGATATAGTTGGATCCTGCCTTCATGTCCCTGTCTACCTGCATTACCTCGGCCTAGTCTACTCACACTGATTCAACCCGGTCTACTCATGTCGCTTCAGCCAGGTCTACCCAATGCAGAGAAGAAAGATCAAGCCAGCAAAGCTTCAGCCTGGTCTACCTGGTGCGAAGAAGAAAGATCAGGCTAATGTAGCTGTCAGGACTCCAACAAATCCACCCCCATTTAATACTCTTTTGGTCTTTTTAGCTGCCAGTCACTTTGGTCCAGTCTTGTTCTGACCCAAGCCCTTTTCCAAAAAATCAAACTCAATCCAAAGGGAACAGAAACCTTATAATCCTATTGCAAAATAATTAGCTGTGATAAGCACAAACCTTGCCAAACTGTGTGAGGCTTCCCAAAAGATAACAGACAAGAAATAAGTTGCAATACAAGAATCTTCAAATATAAACTCAGGATACTGGAATGTCCACGAGGCTGAAGTTTCAAAACATCTTTGCCTTCTGCAAAGTATGCTCATTTCACAGCTGGCTTTTATCTTCTTGAAGGAGGGCTATTATCTTTTCAGCCTTATTCCTGAGTCACTTGTGCTGTTGTAACTGCTCTTTCCTCCGAGCAATCCCGCGCACATGCACACTTGGCACAGGCTCCTCGGGAACCTCCTCATCGCTTCTGCCAGCTCTCACAATCTCTGAAGGGAACCATTCCCTAATGGTTCTGGCCCCTCATCTGAGTCCTCGCTCTCCTCAGCCATCTGCACTTGCTGCTGGCGAACCACAACAGGTCTACCCAATTAGGCCAGTGTGGCTTCAGCCTGGTCTACTCAATGCGAAGAGGAAACATGCCAGAAGTTTGTGAAGTGGCGTCAAGCTGGCAATGCTCACCTAGTCAGCCACACCCACTGGCCCCCTTGAGGGCAACCACAGCCCTGATGTGGCCCTCGATAAAATTGACACCCCTGGAGTAGAAGATTGCCAAGATCCCTTCCAAATCTGTTATTTTGTTATCCCAGGCCAGCTGCTTTATTGAAGCTTTCTTTCACATGTTCTGAAGCATGTTTGGGAGAAGAAACTGAAGTGCTCTTCAGCCTTGTCACTTTCCAGCAGTTGGCGTGAATCCTTTTTGCTTCTGACAACTAAGCTCACTGATATTATTTGGGTGTTGTGCTCCTGTTGTCTCAGAAGCTGAGAGCCTTCCTGACCAAAAATGCAATTTTCCAAGATACCAGGCTGTTCAGATTGGGATCAGCTGTTGTGTCAGAGTCTCTTTGCCTTTAAACTGGTAATTTCCTCCCTGCAGCCCTTGCCATGCGCTGGTGCATGGCTTTGAGGGACCTGAGTGACACTAATGAGGTGGGAATACCTGCAAGAAGTCCATCGATGTGCTTTGATAACACAGTAATTGGAGAATTACACACTGAACATGAGCTCTGCCATGGCTCTTGTCAAATCTGCCAAGCTTCTTCTGAGTGGCTTATTTATTTATATTGTCCAAAGAAACCAGGATTCCATTTATCTGCCAAGTTCTCTTTGCACTGAAAATTTTAATTCAGGCCAAAGATAGCAAGAGCAAGAGCACTTAGACCCAAAGGTGCTTTTGCCTTCTCTTTTTCCCAAGAGGCAACTGGACTAGTTCTTGTTTTTCTTTGAAGAGGTTTTGCTTCTCATCCAAGAAGCTTCCTCAGAGCTAAAGAAGCTTCCTGGATGAGAAGCGAAACCTCTTCAAAGAAAAGTCCAGTTGCCTCCTGGGGAAAAAAAGCACCATTGGGACAATCATGACTGGGAATCTCCAGAGACAATAGCACTTAAGACTTATATACTGCTTCACAGTGCTTTTACAGCCCTCTCTAAGTGATTTACAGAGTCAGCC
This sequence comes from Laticauda laticaudata, assembly GCA_004320025.1. Classification (NCBI taxonomy): domain Eukaryota; kingdom Metazoa; phylum Chordata; class Lepidosauria; order Squamata; family Elapidae; genus Laticauda; species Laticauda laticaudata. The sequence continues at coordinate 11,478 of BHFT01000222.1, read as the reverse complement.
TATTGCCCTCAACAATCTGAGTCCTGAGTCCTGCTGGCAGCCAGCAGTCAGCAGAAGTCATCTGCAGTACTCCATTCTAACCACTGTGCCCCTGTGGCTGGGAATATGATGGCTCTTATTGTTGGATAACAATCTCTTGGCAAAACTGGAGTGTTACAACTTACACCACTCAGGGAGACCTGGGCAAAATTTGTGCAGTTATTGAAGATTGCATGATCAAACTTCCCTCTTTATTTGTGCTTTGCAAAGAATGATGGAGCTTTGTGGTGGTTGTGGTTGCCACCTTGATTCTTTTTTTTTTTTTAACTACCCCTGGCAGATGCCCCAGGAAAGAATCTTTTGCTTGCCAGTCTGAAGAAGGCACTGTCCCAGAGATTGGGGGTGCATTGGGACAAGGTTTGTAACTTATTGCTTTGCTACAGGGAATCTAGGTTGAGGAGAAGTACTCCAAGAAGAAGGTTGGGAGGGTGGACGAATGGTCTCACTGCACTTTTAGAGAAGTCAAGGTCAGATGTCTATTGAAAAGAGCGGAGTTTGGAAGTTTCATTGGACCATTAAATACTCACTTTTGTGCATTACTTTATCTCAGCCTTTTTTTTACCAATGAAATACGACATTTTTAATGGCTTGTCTGAGCTTTTTGGGTGATTAATAATGCCAATTTCATTCCAATGTGGCCTAACATTGTCCAGCCACTATTTTGTCTATAAATCAGGAATGGAACAGGTTTTTGGAAGAGGCATTTCCTTGAGTCCTTGTGGCTGAGAGCTCTCCCAGTTGGCCTTATGCTCAAGGCAGGCTAGAATTCATGATGTCCTTCACCACTCCACCAAAGTGGATCTTCTTTAGGTTTTATAAATTGCTGCTTAAAATGGCTCTGCTGAAGTTTGAGAAACTGCGGGCAGAGAACAGAAACATGTTCAAAATCTGCATCCGGCTTGGATGTACAAATTTGAAGCACTGTTGAACCACACTGAGAATGTTTTCCTTGCTTTTATTAGACAAACTGGTAGCTGGCTTTGCAGGCAGAAAAGGAACAAAAGCTTGGAATTCAGTCTGGATCATGGTCAGATTTTCCTCCCACTCTGCTTGGACATACCAGCAGGCATGGGAACCTTCCAAGAACCTTTTCCAGCAGAGCCTAGACAAAGAACCTCTCAGATCTTCCATCTGAGGCATTTTCTGACCGTTCTTTCTCTCTTGTCTCTTTTTTTTTTTGCTAGAAATAAATCCATTGAAGGGCTGTGCAGTTCCTGTGACTTGGTGAAAGTAGGACCCTCTATTTAGATGCAGCCTGAACTGATTTCTTATTTTATGTTGTTTTCTTATGCCCATCCAATTCCCATGACTCTTAGTGGCTTTGCAGAATTAAAAGAAAAGAGCAGGAATGGAGATTGGAGCTCTGTGTTTTCACAACACAGGATTCCTTTTTCAACCCTGGATTTCTCCTCTTCTTATCTCTGTTTGTAATTGTGCATCTGAAATCATTCATCTGGTCTGTATCTGGATTGTGTCAGGATCAGCTGCTACTCAAGATAATTGATGCATGGCATCTTCTCTGAGTGCATGTAATTATTTTTTGGAATCTTGTGTTAAACAGCTTGGCTAAAGGGGATTAGCTTCCCAAGAATTTCCTTGGGAAATCCTGCAACGGATTATAATGCAAATTTGTACATCTCACATTTGGGAGAGAGAGGTAGTTGAAATATAGTGATCATATTCATCATTTGCTCCTCTTGTAGTGGATGCTTGCCTAGATGTGCCCAGCAAACTCCAATATCATAGCTGCAGCTGAAAGCATTTTTGGGGGCAGGGTTGGGGTTTGAAAGTAGGGGTTTGAAAGAGATAAGAGATTGTCTGTGATCACAGAATTGGGGTCTAGCCTCTTTTTGAGGGTGCAACAAAGAAAGCATGGTTTTGACTGCACTGTTGTGGCTACTCTCCTCTCCCAACGCCATTTATATTCCTGGCTTCAGATGGTGAGCATTGTTTTCCAGCATACCTTGATTTGATTTTGCTGAGTTTAGAAGCCGCTCACAGCTGTTTATCCACTTCAGATTCTAACCCAGCATTTCTCAAACTTGGCAACTTTAAAACATGAGGACCAGTGGTGGGATACAATTTTTTTTACTACTGGCTCTGTGGGTGTGGCTTGGTGGGTGTGACTTGGTGGGCATGGCAGGGGAAGGATACTATAAAATCTGCATTCCTACCCCACTCCTGGGGGAAGGTTACTGCAAAATCCCTTTCCCTCCCCACTCCACCAACCTGCTTTCCAGCTCCGTTCTCCTGTACAGGGCAACCAAAGAAGACCCGGCCAATCAGGTGGGACTCAATGGAAGGCAGAGAAGAGATGGGGGCGGGGCCAGTCAGAGGTGGTATTTGCCAGTTCTCTGAACTACTTAAGATTTCCGCAGCCGGTTCTCCAGAACTGGTCAGAACCTGCTGAATACCACCTCTGATGTAGACTTCAACTCCCAGAATTCCTCAACCACCATGGAAGTGGGAATTGAAGCTCACATGCTTTAAAAATTGTCAAGTTTGAGACATAATGTCAGGCTTGCCCCAACTAGGTTCCTGGGAAAGAGTGACCCTTGACTCCATTTGGTTGAAGTGATAGGTTCTTTCACTAAGAGTCAGTGGTTTCAAACTTTCCCCTTTCCTCTGGGCCCTCCCTTCTTGACGAGCTCATCTTTGACCAATGGCGTGTTGCATAGGTGTTTTGGGAACCACTTGAATGTTTGGTGCAATTCAGATTCCTGTCTCAGGCTCCATCTCCTTGAAGACTGGAACAAGCTGGTTCTCACACCTCTGGTTTCCATCAAGCCTACCTCCCTTTTGATGCCCATTGCCTATTTCGTCTCCCCTATTTCCTTGAGAGCCATGGAGGCACAATGGTTAGTATGCAGTATTGCAGGCTGCCTGCAATTTGCCAGTTCAAATCAAGGTTGACTCAGCCTCCCATCCATCTGAGGTGAGTAAAATTAGGACCCAAATTGTTGGGGGGGACACAATATACTGACTCTATAAACTGCTCTGAGAGGGCTGTAAAGTACTGTAAAGTGCTATATAAGTCTAAGTGTTATTGCTATTGCTGTTGTCAAGCTAAAAATGGCAGATCTGACACATGCTGTTCTCACCTCTACCATCACACTTACTTGTAAGAACACCTTTGTTGCAAATGAGGAATCCTAGGAACCATTGAAGGGGATGGCTTAAATTTTGATAATGGAGAATTGTGTGCCACACCAACACAATCATGAGGGTCAACAGGCACCTGGCAGAGCAGCCATTTTGTACATGTGCTGACTATACGCTTTCTGAATTCCCTACCAGCTCTTGTCCCAAGATGTTGGCTTCTGCAACACTAAAAGACTCTTGGCCATGCTAAAAATGTTGGCATTAGTGGCCATACAGGTGGGCTGCCATTTGCCAAAGCCTAGAACAGGGATCCCCAAGCATGGCAACTTTAAGACTTGTGAACTTCAACTTCAACCCAGAATTCTGGGTGTTGAAGTCCACAAGTCTTAAAGTTGCCATGCTTAAAGTTGCCAAGTTTGGAGACCTCTGGCCTAGAAATTGCCTTTTTTATGCCTTCATTAGGAGCAGCTGTGTTAAGTCTAGTGCGGGGGAGGCCTCACCTTTGATCTATAATCAATCAACAAATAAAGGAAAACTCCTTCTTTGGCTAGAAACAGTTTTGTATTGAGGTAACTGTGTCTCATTGCTCATTGATCACCATGGTAACCAAAGCACAGTTCACAAAGAAGCCAAATGGGAAAATCTTGGGTTTTCCCCATCTGTCCTCTGGCTCAACTTCAAGAAAAGGCCTATTGTTTCTCTGCATGCAAAGATGGGATAGGATGCAATGCCACAGCAAGGAAAACGCCCATTCCTAGCCCAAAAATTGAAAATGTCATTCTGTGGTGGTAGTGTTAGATTTGGGCAGAGAGTCAAAAAAAGTCAAAATGGCAGCTATAGAAGCAGGGGTGGGATTCAAGTTTCTTTACAATTGGTTTTGTGGGTGTGGCCCAATTTGTGGATATGGCTTGGTGTCATGTGACTGGGTGGGCATGGCTTCCTGACTTGGCATGGCTTGGTGGCCATGTGACTGGCTGGGTGTGGCATGTCTCTAAATATTATCAATATTTATGTAAATACTGATTTTTTTTTTAATTAAAAAAGAGCAACCCAAAAGCAGGTAAACCAGACAGGCAGATTGAGTTGCTCACAGAATCACAGATTCACTAAGATATCTATTTTTCTGCAATCTGCTACTTGAGTCTGCACTGAAAAATAGAAGCTTCAGTCCTAAGGAAGGTTCAGCTCTGCTTTTCAATTAGCTCGAAAGCAAAAAATCCAACAATTGTGTTGTGTTGTATTGTGTTGTGTTTTGTTGTATTGTATTGTATTCTATTCATTTGACAATATTTTTTTAAAAATAACATATATGCTAAATGGCACTTATCCAACCAAACAAAACTTAGATCCCACTCTTGTTGCCATCATGACTTTTTTGACCATGCCCCGTGGACACAGTTGGTTTGTATAATTATTACTGAACCTTGCTATGTAATTTAGAGCCTGTTTCTTCAAATAAGCCATTGCATAGATCGAGTAATCATTGTAGAAAGCTACCTGAGCTAATTCCCCAAATATCAGAGTAATCAAGGCTGTGAAATCAATGAAACTCTGTAGGTCACTTCATTGGCAGGAATTAAATGTGTGTTTTATTCATGCACCTTAAATTACCCAGATTAGAAAGAGTAGAAGCATTAACATAGTCTGTTTTATTGTACAGGAATGTCTATAGATAAAGTAGTAAATAGAATACTTTTCAAAGCTGTTAAGGATAAGGGACTAGTAATATTTTCCCACATACCCAAAGATGGCACTCCTGAGCTCACTAAGAGTGGAAACATTATGATGTTAATTAATGATGACCTTAGATAAAACTGGGATGGGTAATGTCCAGAATAATCCTATATCTATTTGATCTTGGTATCTTCCATGGTATATTTGGACCACCTATAGCAGTGTTTCTCAACCTTGGAAACTTGAAGAAACTTGAAGAGATGAGAATTTCAACTCCCAGCTTTGCTGGCTGGGGAATTTTGGGAGTTAAAGTCCACACCTCTTTAAGATGTCAAATTTGGGAAACAATGATCTACAAGGATTAGGAGTGGGAGAGATCACATTTTAATGGATCTTTTCTTTCCTCTGAGATTGGATCCATTTGGTTGGCAAAAGGAAAAAAACTGATCTGTGAAATCTACATCTAACATCTACGTAAAGTGGTTAGGTGAGGTCATTAATGCATTCACCTTGAGTCTGAGCAAATCACTTGATGCTGTTAAGATCCTGTCCCAGGCTCTGGGGTGTGGATGGAGTTGCAGATGAAGCCCATACTCAACTCTAACAAGATGGAGTGACTGTGGGTGTTTGCCCACCCCGTTTGAATTGAACTTCTCCCTTCAGAACTAATGCAAAATTGGTAAGGGGTCTTCTTCTTGGATTTACAGCTTCTGCTCAAGGAGTTGCTAGGGTGAGAAAGGTCTTCACACAAATTCATACTGTGCACCAGTTGTGCCTACATCAGGACCAGGAGGCCCTTAAGCCCTATATAGATGATTTTGGGGCCCTACATTTGGACTAAAACCACTTGGAAGTGGTAGCTAAAATGGGAAATTATGGACATGTCACTTTATGGCCATGAAACACTTCTTCTTTTTCAGTTACATTGGTTATGAAGTAGGTTTCTGAGTACAATTCAATTAACAAGAATATCAGCTCTTGTTAAATGTGGAACCACCTATCTTCCAGCCAGTCCCAAAAGATCTGGCAGATTTGGCAAGCTCTGGCTACGCAATGTCATTTGATGCAACCCAGAAAGCTGGTGTCCTCTAATCGCAGCATTATGATGTGTCCTCAGAGATTTCTATGTTCCCCTTGGTGGACCCCTTGTGAGATGCCTGATGGTATTATTTTTCCTGGCTTTGTTTTGGCTTTGTGTTAATTGTTTCATACTAGAGGCACCCGGTGTTGGGACAGAGAGTCATTCAATAATAAAATTCATTTAATAATAAAGTATAGTGGAACCTCAGGTCATGGCCATAATCCATTCCATGACTTCCGTTGCAACCCGATTTAGTCACAAACAGAAGTGAGACTGACTGTGCACGTGCCTACAATTCTGTGCATGCATGGCAGGGAAATCACTGTGGCAAGGAAATTCACCGCAGCTGTACAGATCGGCACCCGAGGATCTATTTGCGGCCAGAAGCAACAATTTCCCCAAATTTTTGGTCATCACCCGATTTGGTCACAAACCAAAGTGTTCGTGACGCGAGGTTCCACTGTATTGTTTTTTTTAAAAATAAAATTATCTTTAGTAAAATCATAGCATTTAAAAAAAACAGTGTCAGGAGTATCTGAGTCCCCACAAAAAGACTGAGTGATGAACAGTTTTTGCTTTTACAGGCAATAATGGCTGAGATTGATAATAATGGCTACCATGCAAATGTTCAGATCTTGGCTTGGCGTCCCAGCACAATGTAAAGCTGAGTTATTCCCGATGCCACCAAGGGGCACATAAGGTTGTCGTTATTAAATTTGCTTGCCGTGCTTCTTCCAAAATGCATTTCTGCATGTTCCACTGCTGAATATTCATTCTCGACTGAGAAAGAATCCATCTAATGTTTTGTTACGTTTGTTATGAAACCTGACATTGCGGTTTGTCTGTTAAAATAGTGAAGAGCAGAGAGATTAGTGGGAGCTGAAGAATGAGTTTGTGGGACAAAAAGCAAAGAGGAGACTGAAACAAAAGCTGTAACAGAATAATAAAATCAAGGACAAGTAGGCTGAAAAACAGCTTCTATCCCAGGGCAGTAGCTCTGTTGAATTCTACTGTATAGTGCAGTGTTGTTGTGGTGTCAGCGGTTTTCAGTTCAATGTGTGGAGTGTGAAGGATGTGTGTTTGTGTTTATTTTCATTGTCATGAAGTGCACTGAAGATGGTGTTCGATTTTGTTGTACGAGGTGCAATGACAATAAAGTAAACTAAACTAAACACCTGTGGAAAAATTTTTCAAGTGAACAGTGGCTCAGCTGTACAGTTAGATGTCTCTGTTTCCCCTCCATCCTGATTCTTGCATTGAATACCGTCTGGTACAGTGGTGGGATTCAAGTTTTTTTTAAACCACTGGTTCTGTGGGTGTGGCTTGGTGGGTGCGCTTTGTGCACGCACACCAAACGTACCATTTGTGCGTGCACAATGTCCAACAAATCCACCCCTTTCAAATCATAAGTCTCTAGCCGCATCTCTCAGAAAAAATAAAATTGATTTGTTAGAAGTGGCCATGTTGGTGTTGGCTGGATGCAGCTGATACTAAAATACATCATTCATTTCCCCTTTGACCCTGGTCTCCCCCCCCCCCCCCCNCCCCCCCCCCCCCCGGATGTATATTCTCCAATGGGACACATCCATAGCCAAGAGTCATCAATCATGCTCTCCAATAATATTCTTGCACTCCAACAACTTTGGGCTGCCAAGGCAATTATCTAGGCACTTGAAGAATGCACTGCTTCCCCGCACTCCCTTTCTGCTGGCAGCTAAAAAGACCAAAGGAGTATCTTTTTAGTTGACACACAGAGGGTTTGATACTGACCTTCTCCTGAAATCCTGCACTCTCCCTGTGCCTTCAACAGCTGACGCGTGGCAATCCGCTGTGCCACATGAAGCAGCTGAGCTTCAAAACCAGGAAATAAAAGCAGCTGATAATCAGAGCAAACCAGTTTGGCCGAACTGGGCCAAAAGGTAGAATACCACAACTGCTTTGGTAACTGAGATTTTTAAATCCCCTGAAATATTTCCCATTCTTATGAAGAACAAGAATAGGATTTGTCTACAACAGGGATCAAACATGTCAAGATTGGCAGACATGAGCCTTCCTCCTTTTTTAAAAAACATGTTGTGCAATAAGAGATATTCTTATGCCATAAAACAAACCATTGTCATACAGGTAGTCCTCACATTACAACCACAATTGAGCCCAGAATTTATGTTGCTAAGCACAAAATTTGTTAAGGGAGTTTGCCCCATTTTACGACTCCTTGCCACAGTTGTGAAGTGAATCATTGTGGTTTTGTAAGTTGGTAACATAGTCGTTAAGTGAATCTGGATTTCTTGTTNCCTTGCCACAGTTGTGAAGTGAATCATTGTGGTTTTGTAAGTTGGTAACATAGTCGTTAAGTGAATCTGGATTTCCTGTTGACTTTGCTCATCAGAAAGTTGCAAAAGTGGGATCGCATGACTCCCTGGGACACAGCAACTGTCATATGTATGAACCAGTTGCCAAGCATCTGAATTTTGAACATGTGACCATGGGGATGCTGCAATGGTTGTAAGTGTGAAAAATGGTCAAAAGTCAATTTTTCCAGGGCTTTATAACTTTGAATGGTCACTAAATGAACTGTTGTAAGTCAAGGACTACCTATACTTAGGTTTAAGATGCCCTACACCAGTGGTGGCTAACATTTTCCACGCTGTGTGCCAAAAGTACGTGTGTATGCATGCGCTCATGTGCTTGCACCATGATGCAATGTACGTGCGATTCCCTCCGCCCCCCTGCACATGTGACCTCCCCACACACTGCACAACTTTGTGCATGCACATACAACCCTCCCATACATCACATGTCTCTGCACATGCACGTGTATTTCCCCCATGCATGCGTGGCAAATACCGGACAATGAGTTGGCTGGCGGGGGGCGCATATGCATACGCAGTGGGGCTCTTCCAGGAAACCTGTCGTGTGCCAGCAGAAGTGGCTCTGCATGCCACTTCAAGCATGCCTGCCATAAGTTTGCCATCACGGCCTACTTTTCTAATATTTTTTACATAAGATAAAAACAGCAACAACCACAACCTATTACAAACAATTCTATCTTTGTGCAACTTTTATGCTTTAGTTTAGCTTCACTTTTCTGCTCATCTTTGTCTTTCTCCCAATTCTTTGTTTCCAAATTTCTTTCCACAAAATCATGCATGTCTTTTTCAGGCAACTTCAGAAAGGAAACGATAACCAGAATAACACAACTTTCCCTAATCCAATATTAGAGTTGCCATGGAAACAACTTAGCCACACAGAAAGATCAGATGAATCCACAGACAAAGCTTAGAGCAAGGGGGAAAAGGATTATTTTCACATTCAAGCCTTGAGAAACAAAATAACAATGGCATTCCCAACAGCATTTCTTAATGGTGTAACAGATTTCACATTTCTCATAATCCACACATAACATTCTGCAGTGTCGTTTGATGTGGAGAGTGGAAGCCCATGGTGAATTCCTGCCAATTCCATATTTTTTGTTTGTTAGCAAAATGCCAGCTGCTTGTCTGATCTTCTGGAAATCAACCAGGGTCTAATTTCTAGCTATTTTATTTATCATAAATAAAGGTAAAGGTTCCCCTCGTACATACATGCTAGTCGTTTCCGGCTCTAGGGGGCGGTGCTCATCTCTGTTACAAAGCTGAAGAGCCAGCGCTGTCTGAAGATGTCCCCGTGGTCATGTGGCTCGCATGACTAAACGCTGAAGGCTCACAGAATGCTGTTACCTTTCCACCAAAGGGGTCCCTATTTTTCTACTTGCATTTTTTAACCTGCTTTCGAACTGCTAGGTTGGCAGAACTAGGTTGAGACAAGTAATGGGAGCTCACTCCGTTATGCGGTGTTAGGGATTCGAACCACCAAGCTGCTGACCTTTCTGATCGACAAGCTCAGTGTCTTAGCCACTGAGCCACCACATCCCAGTTTGACATAATGCCATCTCAAATCAGATTGTCTATTTTTCCAAAAATTCCAAAAGGAGATCTCTAGATCTGGTCAGAAAGAAAGTCGATACCAAATCTAACAGCAAGATCTGTGCCACAGACTGGTTGGGCTGAACCACTGTTGAGCTGAGCCTCTGCCATTGGGCAGGTGGGAGAACTGTCCTCACTGTTATTTCAGCCCATTGAATATCCATCATGGAATCACCCACCCCTTCTCTGAAGGACCAACCTGCTTCTTGAATCATTAGTAAAAAAAAAAGTGTTATGAGGTGGGAATTCAATCATGCAATTATGATCACCTTTTTGGACCTGCTCTGTGGATGCTTCTGCTGCCAGTGATGCTGACTCACAATCGACAAAAAAAGGATCTCAGCATGTTTCAGTCAGCAGCCAAGATGCTGCACATTGACCTGGCTACAGTTTCCAAACATTTGTTCCCAGGAACAGCAGAAAATCTAGATGGACGCCAAATCTTTCTTGAGGCATGTACCTCTAAGGAAGGCAGATTGTTAAACAGATTGATTTGGAAGATAAAAGGGGAGGGGGTCCTACAGGAAGTCTTGGCAACTGCATATTTTTCTCTAGTATCTCAATTGGATTCAAACTGAGATTCCTTGATCTTCCTTCTATCTGCAGATGCAATGAGGAGATGACATCTCTTTTTCTGAGCTTAAGGACTTCAGCTATCACCTTTGCTAAGCAGCACTGTGAGAAATGGTCCTTTGGACTTGAGTTGATATCCTAAAGCTCATGTGAAGCATACACAATTCAACCTTGTGTGGTGAATAGAAATGAAGTCAAAATAATCGGATACTTCTCCGTTCCGACGTTTCCATAATGCTATCCCTCAAAGCAAGTTGCTTAGCCAAGTTCCACGTTGATTTTACTTCTGTTGTCTTCATACTGTAAGGGAATGCCAGCAGCCAGACAGCTTTCTCTTTTCTTCTCTCCAGTTGACAAAATCACTACCCACATCTTTAAGCCAGTTCCTCACCGTTGCGGTTCTTTGCAACTGAAAAGATGGCTGTTAGATCGTGGGAAAAGAGACTCGAGACCAGTGTGACTTCCAGCTCTTTATTTAGTTCCTAAAGTCTGTTCTAACCGTGGAGCTGCGGCAGCCTTTTTTATAGCAGCTGCTCATGGCCAATGACGGCTCCTTAAAGCTCCCACCGATCCGGCGGGCCAATCACAAAGCATCAATGGGAACCAATCAGGGTAACATTTCTGAACCAATCACCAAGCAGTATTTGCGATATTTCAAATATGTTAATATAGAACACCCCTCCCCTCTTGGTTTAGCCCGACCTACGTTACATAGTCCCGTAAGTAGGCAGGCTTTTTATGGTGTCTACTTGACCTGTGCAGTTCAGTTGCGTTGTTGACTTCGGCTGGTTCGGATGGGATCGCTGTCTCTCCTGTTCTTCTCGGTGGAACCTCCTGGAAGGGTGAGTCAGCCCTGCCGCTCCCACTCAGTCTACCCGGGCTGGTTGAGTTGGCTCTGCCGCTCCCGCCTGGTTTATCCGGGCTGGTTGAGTCGGCTCGGCTGCCTTTTCCAGGAGTGGCCTCGTGTTGGTTTTCCGCTGCCAGTTCCCTTCTACCGAAGTCTCCTGCCGGTGAGTAGTTTCGGTTTCTTGATGGGCCTGCTGG